>CABHPQ010001245.1:87803-98205 GCA_902168405.1 Peromyscus aztecus
CTCTCTCTCTCTCTCTCTCTCTCTCTCTCTCTCTCTCTCTCTCTCTCCCTATGCAGCCCAGGTTGTCCTGAAACTTGTGGCAATCCTCCTGCCTCAACTATGTGAGTGCTGGAATTACTGTTGACTCCCTTCAGATATATGTATAAGGCAATTTCTTAAAATCTCAATCTCCTTCTCTGTCTCTGCATATATATAAAATATGAATATATTAACATGTATATGTGCACATGTATACACATTTGTAAACTTCTTTAAACCTATGTATTTACTTACTCATAAATTAATTTAAATATATATTTATATATAGATCCATAATAGCTTATGGATCTACATATAAAGAGAGACATAGATCAGGGAGGAGAGAGAAGGAGATCCTTTGACAAACACTCAACCATAGCAGACAGTCCACACCTCCTCTGTGACAACACCTTGGCTCTTGCTGTCAACTGTTTCTGGAACTCCCTTCTCAGGATCAGCAGAGACATGCCGCCCTCCTTCACCTCATTCATGTTGAGGCTTACAGTAGCTCCCTGTAGGTACTTCACACATCCTCTTCATCCTGAGTGACTCCTGTCCATTTGGTTATTCTTTTGCCCCTGCTGGATCCCAAGTTCCAAGCAGGTAAAGATTGAGACAATGCCTGAGATATAATGAATATTCATAAGATAGCTATCAACTAAATGAATAAACAAACCATTTAAAAGTGCATAGCTGAAGTTTGGGTGATTTCCTGTGTACTGTCCACAGTCAGAATTTATTTAGTCTAGTATGCAATTCTCCATCTCAGATCCACACAAGGAAAAGGCAGCTGGATGATTTATGAGAATGTCAAATGCCCTCTTAACTCCCTCACACACAACCATGATACTGATACTCAGGTGTATACAAAAAAAAGTCTGAAAAACCTCTCTTTTTGCATAGTTTACTCTAACAAGACCCTTGCAGAGATCAGAGGAAGGGTATTAGTGTTTCCTAATAAAGTATCATGGTTTAAAAAACTGTTCTTTGTATCGTCCTGGAATGAATCTTCCCCCACTGGGGACCACCAAAGGGTCTTGTCAGCATGAGGACCTACGTTCAAAGATTATACCTACTAACCAGTTTCTTTTTGAATTAACGAGATGGTATTGTCTATATTGCCAAAAATCAAAGCAAAATGCTTTTTTTTTCTTAATGTGAGAACTCAGGAAGCATGACTCACTCCAACAGATCTGCTAAATCCATCTACAGAGTGTTTGGAATATTTTTACTTCATACTCACATTATATCACGCTGCTGGGATTACCCCATAGTATTATTCTTAAGAACTGGTATAAATTATTAAAGGAGGGGATTGAATTTTTCTGGACATTTACAGATCAACGCATCTGTTCATTTATTTCATTTTGAGATGCTGTAGAAACCAAGGACTGAGATAAAGGGTCAGTGCACACTAGGGAACAAAACAGACTTGTGTCTGTCTGCCTTTGAGGTAAAATGGGAATAAACTGGTAAGTCAATAGCCAGTATATTGTCCTGGAGCTATAATTCATATTATAAAGAGATGGACCTTAGTCCTAGGAGAGAGGATGAGTAAAGGAGTATGCCCTGCTGGGGAAGTCATGAAAGGCCACCGTGAAGCAATATTGTGTCCCACACTGAAGGATGAAAAGAAAAAAGCCAAGAGAGAACCTGGGATGGAAATATGGGGATAGCAGCATCTGTAAGGACAGAAGGAAGGAAAGTGCATCATCCAGTCGATAAAGGAAAAGGTCATTTTCCAAAAGCTGTCCTCCCCAACATCTGGATTTTGCCTTTCCTTTAGCTTTTGGCTTTGATCTCACTCTTCTGTCTGAATTCCCACTCTATCCTGGACACTGAGAGAATGGGGGAGACATTTTTTTAAAAAACCCACAAATGAAGTTTCCTGAACAGAATTCAGCTTAACAGATGTGCCTCTTGTTCACCGGGCAAGTTCAACCTAGTGGCACATTGATAAAGTCATTTGCCAGGGTTGGGGATTTAGCTCAGTGGTAGAGTGCTTGCCTAGCAAGCGCAAGGCCCTGGGTTCAGTCCTCAGCTCCGGAAAAAAAGAAAAAAAAAAAAAGGAAACTTTTAAAAAAGCCGGGCGGTGGTGGCGCACGCCTTTAATTCCAGCACTCGGGAGGCAGAGGCAGGCGGATCTCTGTGAGTTCGAGGCCAGCCTGGTCTCCAAAGCGAGTTCCAGGAAAGGCGCAAAGCTACACAGAGAAACCCTGTCTCAAAAAACCAAAAAAAAAAAAAAAAAGTCCTTTGCCAGTTGTGGCCACTCCATTATTCCACATCACTCCTTGCTCACTAGTCAAGTCTCTAGCTCATGGCTATAGCACTCAAGAGAGAAAAACACTTCTGATTGGACACATGGGATTGATTGCCCTTTGCCTTCCATACTTAAGGCACTGATTTTGTAAGCCGAAGTCCAAAGTCTATGTTTGTCTTACACTCAACCCCATGAATCTAAGACACTTCAGGTCTGCTTTAATTCTGACTTCAATATATTAATGCTAGCACCACTATGCCAGAAAGTCTTAGAATTAAGTGGGGAATAAGTCTCTGGATTTTATCCACTGTTTTTCAATGACGTTTCGTCAGCATTTTATTGAATATACCCCAAAGAAGGGTGTCATCAAAGGTTGATGACTCATGGAAGGAACTGGAAGAAATCAGAAACTCTGACTTGAAATCCCAGGAGAGCTTAGTGACTGTGAGTGTGGTGTGAATGCTTGTGTGATTTGCAATTGATTTCTCTCATTCATCATTTGCATGACACCGTGAAATAATGGAATACTGTCTCTCTAATGAAAGGCATGTGTCAACAGAGTTAGACATGTTACCCAGTTAATCACCACAAATGCTGGTTGAAATATAAATGTTGGATAAGGTGTTAAAGGGAAAGTTGTCGAAGAAAAAGAGTATGCTGTGTTTGGTAGGCAAGCTTGGGTTGCAGAAAATTATAACTGAAATTAAAAATTCCAATTTGGCCATCGCTGGTCATGAGCTCCTAAAGGAGACAGCACCTCCCGTTCTTCAAAGTTCAGTTTTCTCATCTATTAAAACAGAGATAGAAACTGCTAGCTGTGTTTCTTAATTAGGGTGACTGTTGCTGTGGCAAACACCATGTCCAAAAGCAACTTGAGGAGGGTTTACATACCCTTGGTCACAGTTCAGTGAGGGAAGCCAAAGCAGGAACTCAAACCAGGCAGGAACCTGAAGGCAGGACCAAAGGCCATGGAGGGGTGATGCTTACTGGCTTGTTTTTCATGGCTTGCTCAGGACCACCAGCCCAGGGTGGCATCACTCACAATGGACTGGGCTCTCCCACATCAATCACTAATTAAGAAAATGCCCTATATGATTGCCTACAGCCCAATCTTATAGAGACATTTTCTCAACTGGGGCTCATTCCTCTTGAAGAACTCCAGCTTGCATCAATTTAACATAAAACTCGACAAAGCACTGGGTTACACAAATTATGTGGAAAACAGTGTATAAAAACCATGAAGGATGCTCTCTCCAACTGTGGCCTCTAGGTTTACCTCCATTTACCTTTCTTTTACTTACTAGCAACTTCAATAAAACTATACAAATGCCTTTCTTCTATTCTAGTTTTAAGTATAGACAAGACTTCCCAAACCAGATTGTCTATAAAACTCCTATCATGGAAATAAATCTTAAAATGACCCAAGGAACTTCATTCTTTTGGAATGGAAATCTTCACTACCTCTAGGGTACCTTCCTACTTCGGATATATAGCTCCTAACACATGATATACAGTAACCAGACTCTGACAATCCTGTGAACATTCTTCAGTACCAATTTTTCTTTACTCTAAGAATGTAATCCTGCCATCTTGTAAAAGTGATTGATACAGATATAAAAGTTAGTCCTGCATATAAATCAGAGAGAATGAGTCACATAGAACTATGCTAAGTCCCTTATTTTTCTATTTGTCACACACATCAAAGTTTATGCATTTCTATTTTGCCTGGGATAATGCTATGGAAAGTTTTTAATTAAAAAAAAAACTTTCCAGAAGAATATATTAGGATGAGCTTAAGATGAAAGTGTTTTCTTCTGATGATTCAGATACCAACACAATAAGTCACATACTGGAAGCTGAGATCAATGTTAAGACTTTAGCTCGCTTAAACCTCTCAATATATGTAACATTTACATATATACATAGATTCGTTATGCAGGTGAGACTATGAAAATTCAGGCAAAGTAAGAAAATATTTAAGGTGGAAAAATCAGTTGCTAATGATATTATAACCTAAATCATGAAATCTGACTAATTCTACACAACCATGATTCATACATTGCAAACAGCAAAAATAAAATAATAAAACCAATCCAATATAAATATTAGTAATTTGTTGTTTTTATTATTTTGTGCATTATTCATAAATGGTCATTAGTTTTATATTTTCTTGTAAACTCATTTTATGGATGATGGACTCCTCTGCTTTTACAAAACACTCCTTCCTCCCTCCCACCTCCCTCCTCCCTCCCTCCTGCCTCCCACCCTCCCTCTCACATGCACATGCACACACCAGCACACAGTGCTTTGTGGTGGATCTTTCTTACTTCCGATTATAAACTATCTTTTAGTACCTAACAACATTGCCTCCCAGTTTCTTTCCCAGTTGACTCATATTCAAGCTTCTTGCTGCCACCTTTATCTTTTGAGCAGAGGAGATTTGCTTAGAAACTCTTTGGAAAACACCCAGATTCTAAGGAGACCGTTTAGTAGTGATGGATAAGCTTCCCTCTTAAGGCTCACCCAATGCATTTTCATCTCCCTTTCTTGAACTGCTCTGCTCACATGGCTCTGGCTTAGTATTTATTTCTCCTTGCAGAATTTGTTGTCTCAAAAATTAATTAATTTGCTGCTAATAAAATTAGGATTCCAGAAGAACTGAAGCTAGGTAACAGCATCCCTCCTTCTGGGAGGCTTATCTGTGCTCTCTAGTGAGGGATGTAGGATTTTTATAAATCAACTGCTTTGTGTAGATAGTTTAATAATATTCTTATTTTGTTCTTTTTTGGTAACTCTTTGTAGAATATGCAGCTCTCAGTGTTTTAATTCTTAAAAAAAAAACTAATTAGTGATGTTGGGGTGATTTGTCTCCTGTCTCTGTGAACCTTCACTTGATTGTGGTGGTTTATGTTGCCGTGGGTTTCCTGTGGGTATCAATGGATGGAATCCATATTTAACTGTACAAATCCAATCACTACTAATAAAGGAAGGAGTCAAAAGGAAAAAAAAGAGTCAGTATTTTGATGAGTCTGTCATTGGGGGAGACGAAATGAGAAATCCTATGAAAGAAACTGTTTTTACTGTGGAGATGCCTTTTTATTGAGGATGCTGGGCACAGGGGAGAGCTCTGGGGGATGACTGTGATGGGCACAAGTAGTATAACCAACAGTGTGCAGCCAAGACCAAGGTTTTATCTCTTTCGGTCTTCACAAGGACTCTACGAGGCATGAGGCATGTGTGGTTTTCATCCCCATGCTCCTCACAATGAGAAAACATAAACACTGTGTGGTTAAACAAATGGTTTCAAGTTCAGTGACGAGAGGTAAACTCGAAGCTTTCAGAAACAAACGTTTAGCCACTGACACTCTCATTTTCAGTCTCAGAATATTTATGCCTCCCAGTCTTGAGCATTGCTGTGTTTTCTGTTTACTTTGGTTTGGGTTTTGCAGTGTGTGTGTGTGTGTGTGTGTGTGTGTGTGTGTGTGTGTGTGTGGTCTTGTTGCTTTGCATTATTGTTGCTGTTTTGTTTGTGCACAGCACGGAACTGAACCCAGGCTATCATGCATGCTAGGCAAATGCCGTACTACTATGTCAATGGTCCCTCAAAAACTGTTTGAGTCATAATTTTAAGACAATGTTTCCCAACAAGAGGCACTGCCTTGCCCAGGAAACATTTGACAATATTTGGAGGCATCAAGGACTGTTACAGATGGGGGTTGCCACTGGCATCGAAGTGGGCAGCAGCCGAGCATGATGGGAGACACCACACGGTGCAAGGGGCAGTACGGTGCGGAGGAAGCAGCGCTGATGTGAAGCCCTGCTTCTGCGGCTGTCCAATGAAAGGTTTTTCTGGCACTCATGCCTTTATATGGCTTGATTTCAATTCTCACTGTTCTGTTTGGTGCATAAATGACTCCAGGCTTTGTGTCTGTCAGAGAGACTGCACAAAAGCAGAAAGCTAACATCATTCCTCAGAGCCTCTGGGAGTGGAGGTCATGCATCCTTTGGGCATGAGCCATGACAACAAGAGTGGCAGACACAATAAGAAAGCAGACTCTAGACTTATATTACCCCGCCATACCCCGTGTGCAAATATTCGCAACACTGTGGAGGTGCTATTTTCCCCAGATTGTGGGTGAGTAACCTGAGAAGTGCAGAGGTTAAGTAACTTTCCGAAAATTGCATAGCTAATAAATATATTCTCATCCCTATGCAGACTCGGTTCAACCCACCCCAGATATAATTAGTGTGAGAGAAGTGTGGAGTCCTGGCTCTACCTTAATCCTTTCCTGAACTAAAATTGGGGTTTTCCTGGCGTGAATGAGGCACTTTTCTGCTTAAATTTTTATCGGCTTAGATTTAATTGAGTAGCCAGCCCATTTAAAAAGGATGTGCTCAGTCCACAGAAAAATAGATCCCAGGATCTCACAACGGGTGTGTAATAGGGATGCTGGTGTAGGGGCAAATGAGTGATAATTTCTTCTCATTTGCTGCTGTCTTTTCTCAGATGAGGAAACGCAGGCACAGGGAGGTTGTACAACTCAACCATGTTCGAACAGGGAGTTAGGGAATGTCGGTAAGCAGAGTCCAGTCACTTCTTCCTTCCCACAGTGCCCACCTCCTCCCAGCTGACTGGAGGAAAGCAGCTGCTTTATCCTCCTCTTGAATGAAATGCTTTTACAAATTATGTACATAAAATTCATTATCTTTGTTATTCTCAGAAATTGTTTAGGACAGAAATACGTGGTGAAAAATTAGGCTTTTGAGGAAGAAGAAAGATGAGACAATGAAATCCCACAATCCTCATTATTATGCAATCAAATCACTCTGTGAAACTAATTAAGGATGTAGAGGTTTTTTTATGCCTCTCAGAATCAAATGGGGAAAAAATAAAAACCATGATTTCATGACTTTCATAAGAACATGGTGAGGCTGTTCACACTGTGCAGTCTGGTGCCTTGGAGGTGCTCCTCAAAATAGGAGTCCCCTCCCTTGCCCAGAGGCCACTTTAACATGGGCAAGCTCCCTGGGAAGTGGGGTGCAGCATGCACTTTGCATATGTGAGGCCTTGCTTTAGGGAGAAAGCACCAGAAAGGAGAAAGGAGGAAAGGGATAGACAGAGGGAGGCATAGAGTGGTTCCTCAAACTTCAGAGTGCAGTGCCCCCTCCTTCCCACTTTACCCCACTCAAGTCTCATCTTTCTTGCTGTGATAAACGCCCTGACCAGAACCACCGTAGGAGAGGGAAGGGTTTATTGGGCTGTCATCATTGAGGCAAGTGAAGAAAGGAACTCAAGCAAATCATACATGGTTTCACATCTACAACCAAGAGTAGAGAAAAATGAATGGATCCTTTCTCCTTATCTAGTCAGGATCATCTATCTGTCTAGAGTGTGGTGCCACCCAAAGTGGGCTGGGTCTTCCTATATCAGTGAGTGCTTAAGGCAACACCCCACAGGCCAACATGATCTGGATAATTCCTCATTAAGACTCTCAAGTGATTCTAGCTTACGGCAAGTTGATAATGAAAAGTAACTGCCACATCTCCCTTTATGAAATTTAATTGGCAAAAAAGGGAGGGATATTAAGATAGAGAAGCATCACATTTTCCAGAACCTTCCTGACTTTCTTCATCCTTCTGTCATCCCACACATGTGGCAACACTGTGGTTTGGGGGGAAGAAAATAGCAGAAGTTTTATAGACATATTAAGCATTCATGATCTGAAAACCTGAAATCCACAATACTCCAAAATCCGAAATCCTTTCGGTTTCAACATAACACAAGTGGAAAATAACACACCATCCATCGATCTATTTCATACACAAAATTATAAAGTTCCTTCCCATCTCCTAGGAGAAGGAAGTCTACCTTAGCTACCCTACATACGAGCAAGCAAGACTGGAGAGCCCTAGAAAAGACAGAGATCCAGTTGTTTGCTTCTTCCTGATCTAATACAAGCTTGGCTTAAAATAATACAGGTTTATCCTTATAAACATTTATAGATCATAAATCTCAGGTGGGGGACTCTGGAGGAA
Organism: Peromyscus aztecus; assembly: GCA_902168405.1. NCBI lineage: Eukaryota > Metazoa > Chordata > Mammalia > Rodentia > Cricetidae > Peromyscus > Peromyscus aztecus. The sequence goes on from CABHPQ010001245.1 coordinate 96,118, forward strand.
CTGGAGGATTAGAGGGAGGGATGGAAATATAGTACTTATGCTGGAATTCTCTAAAAAGTAGAAAAATAAAAACAAACAAAAAGTTTATGTGGCTAAAATCAACCTGCTACCTGCAAGGTAAATCCATGTCCTAGTCTTTTCCCGCTTCTATAGGCTACCTGCAATTGTTGGCTTATGGCCTCTTCCTCCACCATCAAAACCAATAGTATAGCATCTCCAGAATCTTTTCTGTCTGGACTTGTTCCTCATCCTCACATCTTCTCAGACACCCCGCCCTCTTAGGAGGACTTATGTGATTACAGAGGTCTTCTGTGTGATTCAGGATGCTCTCCCTAGCTCTCCCTGTTCTCAGTTTCATCCTCAGCATCCCTTGAGATGTGGATGATAACACAGGTTCTGGAGACTGGGGATGACTTAATTGAGAGATTCTTATTCCTTCAACCACAGATTTCCCAAGCTCTGAAGATGAATCAAACCCTGGGGGCTAAAACCAAAGGCTATTCCCAGAGCCAGACATGGGATTCTGGTCCAGTTTAGCCAGTAACAGAATTATATGATTTTTAGGTATATATATATATACCTAATATATATATATATATATATATATTATTTATATATATATATATATATATATATATATATATTCCTTACTTCATTTCCTCTTCTGTAGCATGGAGAAGAATTATGCCCTGCCCATAGTGTATTAAGAAAGGAAAACCACCTAGTATAATGACAGGTGTTCATTCCTGGTTAGCTCTTTCCCATCCTATGCTTCTCTCTCAAACTAATGAGAACTATGTGGAACTTCTAAGTTTCCCAGCTGCCCATCTCTTAACCGATGCAGCATCCTGAGCTCCAACTATTCTCCAAAACAGAGTGATCAAGCTAGAGTGAGCAATGGGATAGGGGCAAGGTAGGCACTAGAGCTGAGTGTTTGGACTCCAAATCCCATGAGTGTCTCACTCCCCCAGAGTCCCTGTACCGGCTCTGGTCACCACACGGGGTAGACTTTAACTGTCTGGCCCAAATAGGCTAGTGTGTGGGAAATGGTGCACATCGCCCTTTATCTTTGTGAAGTTTGCAGATGAGCAAAACAGAATCAGGAGCCGTAGGCTGGAGGAAATATTTTCTCTCTGGAGCTGGGAGGCACTTGTTACAAGTTGCGAAAGCAGTTTGGCTATTGCAACTCCATGGCTGCTGCCAATTTGGAAGCCCTTACAGGTCTCTAGTTCCCCAGATATTATTGGTGAAACCAATAACTGTGGTTAATTTTTTATGTAAAAAGCATTACCACTCTGGAAGAATGTGTGAGGAACACTTGACTCCCACCTAAGGATTTCTTAGTGAAGAATTTATTATGACAGAGAGATCCTTTTTGTCTATGATCACAGCGACTGCGTAAACGGTTTCCAGGCCTTAAATCTGCAAAAGAAAGGAAGATGCTTCTATGTGTTTCCATCATGGTTCCTAATTCGGATTATTAAGGAGCAGTGTAATTATGGCCAGAGCCTTTTTGCCCTTGGTGAATGACGTAAGGGACCCTGCTCTCCATTCTCCTGGCTGGTGATTAACAGGCCAATGAGTTGGATCCTGGCACGACAATTAAGATTGAGTGGTGTCATCTGTTTCATAATTAAAGTCTATCTTCCATATCCTTTGAACACTGCATTGGTGTTTAATTGGCTGATCTGCTGCTTCTGGTTCTGCTGCTGGCCCCCACAATGACATCAAGATAATCATGATTCTACTCAACATAGAATACCCCAGTGGGGGGAAAAAAAAACTTGCTTTCTCTTTGGCACAGAAAGAGCCCTGAAGTTCTAATTTAGAAGCAGGACATAAGCAGCCTGGGGCCTTTCTTCTCCTCCAGGTTCTCGGGGTGTTGTTTCGAGTCTAAATTAAAAGATAAACTCAACACATACAGGAAAAATATCATCCCTGTCCAGTAGCTAAGCCCTCCAAAGACACTCAGAACTCACTAAGGAATGGTGGATACTATATGGAGAGGCTGTTCATAGGCTTCTCTGTGCAGCATCACAATGGTTTTCAAGAAGAAAAGAAAAAAAAAGAAAAGAAAAGAAAAGAAAG
>CABHPQ010001246.1:0-49823 GCA_902168405.1 Peromyscus aztecus
AAGTGATTAGTACTTCCATAACATTAATTTTACTATTGTAGCATGCCATCACAAGGGGAAGCTGAGTAAAACCGCTGATGACATTCCCCCCCCGCCCCCAGGAGCCTTCATGACCCCTTTCAGGACTATGATAGCTAACCAACAGAAAAGAAATTGTTCAGGACTGACTAGATTAATGCATATCCTATGACCAACATCCTCAGCAGCATCCTCTTTGTGCCCTGGATGGTGTTTGATGTAGAAATTCACATTTGGTTAAAGTTCAGAGAATAAGTGGCTTTGGGGTGCTAAGCTACAAATGGCACCTCTGTTCCACATGTCCTCCCCAGTGTGTTCTAGGACAACTGGGGTAGATGGGGCAGAAAGATTAAAGTGATAGCATTCATGGATAGCTGGAGTAAATACATCTTCTGGATATGACAGTATTACTGCACTCATGGACTCAGAGCAGCTGTGGTTGCTTGGATGAGACTACACACCGAACAAGGCCTGGAAGCCATTCAACACTATATTATATTTAGGAAGGAGTTCATTATTTCCTACTGATAACTGAGGAGCTATGGACAGTTGATGACTTCTAGAGTAGGGGGAGTCAGTTTTCTTCAAAGATATAGGTCCTGGTACATTGACAACACTCTATATGGACAGCGCAAACTGGATTAGATGGCTTATTAAATATACAAAACAGAAAATGGATGTAAGAATGGTGAGATGTGGTAAGGAGATGAGGGTGGTTCTGCAAGAAGTAAAGGAGAGGACTTGGGGTCAATAGGATCAAATTAACATGTCTCAAATTCTCAGAGAATTAACAAACGTATTTATAAAAAATAATGTGGGCAGCACCTAAGAAATGCTGCTCAAAGCTGCCCTACAGCCTCTATATACTTGTACATGAACACGTGTATTGCACACAAACACATATATGCATACACACAAGTACACCTTCACATATGCATAAATTCAGAAAGGCATAGAGTTTTCCTCAGGCCACAGTTTCAGAGCTAGAGTGCATGACCGTTGTCACATGAGGGAATATGACCCTTAACACCTGTGGGTTTAAATTGTGTTGAGGTTTTGTATGCACTGTTTTGTAGATTTTATAAAAAAATAAAATAAAATAATAAAAACTTTTATAAAACCCTCCATTTTGGAGGGAACATCCTTAGTACATGGATGTTCTAGAGAGTGGCAAACATTCCATGCTGCAGAAAAGATTATTAAATAGAGTAAGTAAAGAACACAAAGGCTTAAGGAAGTTGGAGGAACTGAAGTGATTCCCTAGGCCCCTCCCTCTCCAAGCATCTGGAAGAAATAAGGAGAAATGAAAGATACTCTGAGAGAAGCTGATCTTCATAGAAGAGTCTCAGGGTACCCAAGTCACCCGAAAAAAGCAAAGACCTAATAAACCAACCAGAAGGAACAGAGACCAGCCATAGAAAAGGATCAGCCCTCAAGAGTTACCCAAAAGAGGTGGTCTCAAGCTTCTAGCAAGGTATGCAGTGCCAGCCAGTTTCCAGATTTCATACTAAGGTAGGCTGTGGAGACTCAGTTGTCTTTGAATTGTTTCTACTTCTGTAAGTAGCCCCTCAACCGTATTCCTATAAATAACACAATGAAACTCATTAGCTCAGTAAGTCGGGCTTTGGCCATCCCCTTACTTTGATCTGATATTGTTTCCCTATCTAGGGTAAGTAAATGTTTGCTCATGTCTCTTCAGGAACAGTGTCAAAACTGTGCCCCAAAACATTTATATGTAATTTTTCTAATTTTAAACTTATTTATTTTTTGCCGTGTGTGTGTGTGTGTGTGTGTGTGTGTGTGTGTGTGTGTAAATGTGCAGGCTTGTGCTGATATCAGCATACACCTTTGGAAATAATAGAAGAGGATAACTCATAAAAATCACTTTCCTCTTTCCACCATGCATGTTCTAGCAATTGAATTCAGGTCCTCAGGCTTGCTAGCAAGAGCATTCATCTGCTCAACAATCTCATTCATGCCTCCAATACATCTCATAAGTTTCTGTTTCCTAAATTTGAAACATGCAAAAAAATTGAAGCATGTATTTAGAGTAATTCAGATTTACCTCCTTTCATAATCAATTTATTTACTACCCCTTATGAACAAAGTGTGATATAATTGTTCTATATAACTGAAAACGCCATACTGTTCCATTTTCTGTTTGCACTTTTCTATCTAGAATTTTGTCTTCTGATTGCCTAGGAAATTGTAACTTAAAAGAATTCCACAGTCACATTGTGACTTTCCAAATAGCCAAAACTAGAACACTTTATGACATAAAAAGAGATACAGGCTTTTAATAAAAATTTAGCTTCTGCATTTACCATTAAGAAATATGTTGAACAATACTGGTAATCACATAAGAAGTTCAATTTGCTTATAAGTGATCACAGGATAAAAGTGTATCAAAATATTTTATTTAAAAAAATAAATGTGTTATTTCTAATGCCATATTATAGAGAAGCCAACTTTGCCTTTCACATTAAAAAAAGGAAGACATATCTATTTTGTAGTTGGAAGTTTTCCTGTGTCCTGGCCAGCCAGTGCTCAGACAAATTTCTACCACTTGTGTCCCCCAAGTAAACACACAGAGGCTTATATTAATTATAACTGCTTTGCCATTAGTTCAGGCTTATTACTGACTAGCTCTAACACTTAAATTAACCCATACTTCTTATTTACGTTTAGCCACATGGCTTGGTACCTTTTCTCAGTTCTACCTTGTCATCTTGCTTCCTCTGTGTCTGGTTGGCAACTCCTGCCTCTGCCCTTCCTCTTTCCAGCATTATCCTCATCTGCTTGCCCCCTGTATACTTCCTGCCTGACTACTGGCCAATTAGCGTTTTATTTATCAACCAATCAGAGCAATCCATATTCATAGCATACAGAACATCCTACAGCACTTCCCCTTTTCTGTCTAATCAAAAAGGAAGCTTTTAACTTTAATATAGTAAAATTACATATAACAAAACAGTTATCAAGCAAGAATTACTGTTGTGATATCTAGTCTATTTGTATTTGGCAAAATTAAAGAAAATACTCTATCATCTTTCTTATTTCTGTGAGTCTAAATTTTCATATCTAATTTATCTTTTATCATAACCAAGGAAAATTATAATTATAGCTATCTAGTCTTTAACTACATCAAGGACAACAGAAGGATATAATATTACCTAGTAAACAGGAAGTGGGTTGTAAGCAACTTCCAAAAATTTAGAATGACAGAGACAGCTGGCTGTTTGGATAGTCACCCAAAATTCCTCTGTAACAGTGGGGCATCCCTCTTCAGCCTATAGGCCTGGAGTCTCTCAATTGCTTCTCTCTGTGTCCTGTAGAATGTCTGGCAGTCTTCTCTGTGAAGCAGGAACCTGAAGGATCATCTCATCTTGCAAAGTTCAGTGGTCACCTTCCTATGGGTCCTGCATGTTTAGTTTACATAACATCCTATCAAGAAGTCCAACCAAGAGCATTTTCTTGCCGGGCGGTGGTGGCGCACGCCTTTAATCCCAGCACTCGGGAGGCAGAGGCAGGCGGATCTCTGTGAGTTCGAGGCCAGCCTGGGCTACCAAGCGAGTTCCAGGAAAGGCACAAAGCTATACAGAGAAATCCTGTCTCGAAAAACAAAACCAAAAACAACAACAAAAAAAAAAAGGATTTTCTTGCCCAATTGGCCAGATCTGCCAAGAAAAAGATAAACTCCAACTACACTATTTACATAATCTCTCTATCTTTTGCATGTTCATAAAATTGGTCATTTGCTAGTTAATTTGACCTGGAGAGTTTCCTATATGGCAGATTTTTGCTGAGCTTCACTGCACAGCACAGTTCATTTTGCCCCTCCTGTTTCTCCTGAAATTCAGTTGCAAGGTGCAAGTCATAGCAGGACAGAGGCTCAGGCCACTGTCAAGGTACTATAGTAACTGGTGCTGGTGATGCATGATGGCTTTCTCTGTGCTAAGCATCACACTAGAACCATAACCTAGATAGTAATTCATGGTATCTGCAAGACCTTACTCTTCACATTGTTTCAAGTCACATTATTAGTTAGTTACTATGGTTATTTGGGGGCATTGCTGTTTTGTTTTCACAAGAACTCCAGAAATATCAAAGCTAAAATCCATGGACTCTACAATGTGACAAAGAATAGTCAATTGTTCCCTAAGAAGTCCCTGCCCATACAGACAAGAAACCCTTCCTTGAAAAATTAAATTCATCACAATCGGTTTATATGAATGAAACATTTCAAACATATAAATAAAAGTAGAAGAAGGCAAACAAAATCATGAGACCAAGAGACAAAAATGAAAAAGGGAAAAAAAAGCAAACATACACATTTTGAAAACAATTCTCTAAGAAGGAGGAGGAGGAACAGGGAGAGGGGAAAAGATTACTCTGAATATTGATTGCTGCCTACGTTCACTGGGTGAAAACTACTTTCTTTTCATATAAAAACAACCAGGACAAAAGCAGCTGATGACAAATCATGGCAAGTTAACACAAGCTTTAACTCTTAGTCAAATATTGTGCAGAATATTTCTAGAACTTTCTCTTGTCTAACAGACAAGGAAACATCCCCAGTAATAAACAATAGATAAAGGAACCTTCAGTGCCATTTTGCTATAATCTATGACCACTATGTAGCTGGGATTTATTTATTATTATTTTTTCCTGTTTTATTCTTTCTTAAAGGCCAATTGTCAGTGGATTTATTGGTGCTGTAGGGCCTTGGTAATAAAATGCCTTTGGCTGGTGCCCTTTTTGACATTTATGTCATGCCAAATCAAACTAGAGTTTTATTAAACCTTTTATGCTCACTGATTTCAGTTTATTAATTTGCTCCTTTCTGTAATTTCAATATTTACAAAAGATACCTGTTCAGTAACATTTCTTAATCCATTGCTAAACTTTTCTTTTTCATTAAAAAATATATGAGTTTTTTTGGTATTTTATTATCTAAGTTCAGGTGACAAATCGCAGGAAGTTCCAGTCTCATGAATGTTTTCCATTTCATGCAGTTTTGGTGGTCTAGAATTACTTTCTGTTATTTTGAAAATGCCCAGCCATCCGGCTTCACAGAGGCTTCACTAAGCACCATCAGCCATGCTGCAGTTTCTCATCATGCAGCTGTCGGGACAGGGCCTCCCACAACAGGAAAATGATGTACAGCTGGTGGTGGATGTGACACACAGTTCTTAAAAGGGAGTTTCCCCTCCTCCCCTCAACTCCACTCCCTTATCCTGCTCTCCTGTCTCTCTCTCTCCCTCCCTATATACCTAACTACCTCCCCTCTCCCCAACCAACTCTCTCCTTTTTCTGTTTCTCCTTTATCTTCTTTTGCCTTCCACTCCCTTTGAACTATATTTACATATTTGCAGTTACATGAGCTATGTTGCAAACAGCCCCTACAAACCAGTCAAAACCTCCTGCAAATTAACCAAACTAATGCTAATTGTATGACGGTTCATGTTTCTATTCCTAATATAGTATCTTTCAGTTTAGGTTAAAGAAAACAGTATCTTCGGGTAACAATCACAATGCCACCCTTGACTTCCTCCTCTTTTACAGAAATCTTTTAAATCAACTCTGCTCCAAAAGAATTAAATGGAAAATTCTAAAAATAAGTGACTGATAAGTTTTAGATTGTATACTGTTCCGAGCAGCGTGTTGAAATCTCTCACCTTTGTATTCTCTCCTGTTTTGAATGGGAATGATCCTCTTGCCCAGCTTCTCCAAGCTGTGATTTCTACCATCACTGGTAACTGCATAGGTAGTGGGTATTTGTTCCACCTGTGGTCTTGGGGTACCAGCTCCAAGGGCGTGGCTTCTTGTTCAGCTTGAGATCTGGGGAGCATATAGGCGGGCCCTTCTCTCTAGCACTCATGGATGCTGGAGACAATCAGGCAGATGGTGTGAAGCAGCATGAGTCTGGTTCTCAGGCTTCCAGGACTCTGCAGCTGAATCCTTATCCTGTACTAGTGAGTTGTTACTCCCAATATATTCCTTTAATAAATAGTCCTTTTATCAGTAATCCGCATATTTCCTGCATTATGCATAACTGTCTTGGTTATAAAATCAACTCCTAACATTTCACAGTGCTTATCTTATAGACATCCACATTTCACTTACTAATAACACTAGGCCCAAGAATAGTATTTCTCAAAATTAATGTACAATAAACAATAACTGTTGAACTTTACTAAGTGAAAAGATGAAAACTCTCAGTTTATAAAGAAAAAAGAGTTACTCCCAGGTTGCTAAGGTCTACAACACAAGATATTTATAGATAACTTAAAAGTTAAATACAAAACACTCATACAACATTCCCATAACTTATATTAAAAATAATTATTATAACAATTACCCTTCATTATTATCTGTCAGTTCTTTACTACATCTATTTTACAAACAAATTACTAAAGTATTATGAAAATCATATGAAAGAAAAAGAATAGGCCAGGTTTGGGACGAGATTTCAGGCATTAACTTGTGGTCCTAGAATATATCGCTGATAAATGAATTGTGATTCTGTGTTTTAAAATCAGTCTGAAATACTGAAATACTCAAACTTGTAAGGCTTATGCTTTACAGTGTGATCAGCTTTATTAATTATGACTACTACAAATTTTGAAAAGTAAATTACTTTAGCATATACTTTTAAAAATTAGGTTCACTATCAGATTCTTTTCTTACTTAGTATACATATATTTATAAATGATTCCTTTGACCATCCTAATTCTACCAAACTCAGTACCAATTTAAATAATAAAATCTAGACTTCTGAGCACCTTTTCATTTTCTGTATTTCAACTTTTATCTAATTATCATTGATTTATTTTATAAGCCCTTTAAGAATTTTGTAATAAATTTGAACCACATTCACCCCTCTTCTACCTCCGCCAAGATTGTCCTTTGATTATCCACCCAACTTTGTATCTTCCTTTCTTTGTTTTCACCCATTAACAGCTAATTTGTGCTGACTATATATATATGTATATATAGTCATATGTATATATGTATATGAATATATATATATATATATTCATGAATGTATGGACTTTCATTGGAGCATGATTAATTTACCAGAGTCAACACTTAAAGAAAGCTGACTCTCCCCTTCTAGCAGCTCTCAGCCTCCAATAGCTGCTTGACCAGTAGTGGGATTTTCCTCTCACCCATCCCCATTCCAGGGATGGTCTTGCTTGAGCTGGCAACGGTATTATACATGCCACAACTTCTATGAGTTCATGTTTGCAGTTTCCTTACTGTGTATGGAGGACACTGTTTCCCTGCATTCATTCACCACCTCTGGTTCTTCCAGGTTTCTTCCCCTTATTTTACAATGGTCCTTTAGCTTTGGAATGAGGGAACACAGTATATCTGTTCCATTTACCTCTGAGCTTTCTACAGTCTCTTATTTTCTGCACCACAGCCAATGGCATAAGATTGATGATTGCATTTCTCCTCCAGCATACATAGCATCTTGTAGAATTATAAAAACAAGCCAGTAGGGATGAAGTTTTCAGGTGAATACCAACTTAGCTTAATATATCCATGATCTCCTTCTCATGTACATAGTGTCTTCAGCAATAGAGTACACTGTCTGTAGGTTAACCAAAAGCATTACTAATACACTAAAATGTTTGGGATTCTTTATCCCTATCTAATTATGATAATACTTTTAAACAATGCATGCTTAATAACTAATGTGTAAATGCTTTTTCTCCAATGTTATTTCTAAAGAAACTGACCTTATTATGACTTAGAAACATTTATATATTTGTCAAATGTCATTTGGAATTAACTGCAAAGAATAGAGAAAAAATACATTTACTTGCAAAAAGTGTGCATGTACATTACACACATGCATATCAGATGCTTTTTCTAGGCGGTAAATATACTTAATTTAGGCAATTTTGTGATTTTTGAATGTCATTATTAGCAATCTATTTACTTAAAATTGTAAGCTCATATATGAAAGTAAACTGGAAAAAATCATCTTTAACAGTAAGTGTACTCTTCCTTTTTACATCTGATATTATTTCACTATTTTATGCCTAAGGGAATGAACAGAGAGAACAAGGAAGAAGCATGTCTTTACTTTTTCTGTCATTCAATTATCAAGGAGGATACAATGCCCATGGATCTGTGGAGTGCTGAGCCATCAGAATTTTGTCTTTTATGCAGTCTCAGTTACATAAGCCAGCATAACCTAAGCTCCCATAGAATTAGTCTGTCTTTCAGAAGCTGCAGATTTCTCTATACAGAGTAGTGGATTAAGGACAAAGCTGCTCTGGCCTTCATCCTGGATTTGCCGTTCTTGCTATTTGTGTGATCCAGGTCAGATCACAAGGCGTGCCTGCTTCAACATTCACAGCTGCAGAAAGCAGCTGCTTTTCTGGAAGTTACACACACTACACGAACACTTTAAAATAAATGCCAACATTCATTCTTAGCATGAAAGAAGTACTTCTTGTGCAAGTTACTTATCATTTCCAGTCTCTTTTTTAACTTCATAAACTTTATTTTTAAAGCTGCTCACAAAAAACCCTCACACATCAAAATTAACCAAACCCCAAAACTACACACGTTAAAGTACTGCCATCTACTTTGAGAAGCAGTTCTGAATCTCTGTAACTTCCAATTGGATTTTACTTGCAGTATTGAATATATTATTTGCTGTTATCCATCACAAAACTGGAGAAATGCACGACAAAATTAGAACTAGAGAAAATGATTACCCCTATGGCTTCGTTCTTAACACATATCTGCTACTTGTATTTAGTCCTTCCTCATTCCCGTATATTTAGCCTACTGTGTGTGTGTGTGTGTGTGTGTGTGTGTGTGTGTGTGTGTGACATTCTTCATTTTTTAAATTTATTCTTCTCTCATACAGTACATCCAAACTAGTTTCTCCTTCCTCCGGTCCTCCCACTTGCCCCCCTACTCAAGATACACACGTCTGTTTCCCTTCAGAAGAAAGCAGGGCACCCAGGGATATCACCCAAACACAGCATAACAAATAAGACTAGGATCAAACCAACTTGTCAAGGCTGGACAAGGCAACCTAGTCGGAAGACAAGGGTCCCAAGAGCAGGTAAAACAGTCAGAGACACTCTACTTCCATAGTTAGGAGTCCCAAAAGAACACTAAGCTACACAAATGTAACATATAGGCGGAGGACCTAATGAAGGCCTATGCAGGCAAAATAATTGTCACTTCGGCATAATTTTGATGAGCTAAACTGAACAGCAAGAGGTGAGACAACTGTGGTGATATATTGTGTACCCTCACAAAATTTACCTAAAGATCAGAGAAAAGAACAAGCCACTAGATTAAACATAGAGGTAAGCACTGGGCAGGCAGAGATCCGTCTGGATGTCTATGAGTTCAAAGCCACCAAGACTACATGAGTTTGACTCAGTCTAGGAGAGAAACAGAGCCAGACACTGTTTATACTCACCTTAATCCCAGTACTTGGGAGGCACACACGCCTTAAATGGCTGGGTGGAGAAAGGTATATAAGGTCTGTGGAGACAGAAACTAGAAGCCATTTCGCCTGAGGAAGCTCATTCGGCTAGAGGCCTGTCAGCTGAGGCTTTTTCAGGCTTAGGAGTTGGTAAGGTAAGAAGTGGTAGCTGTGGCTTGTTCCTTTGTCTCTATGAACTTTCAGCATTTACCCCAATATCTGGCCCCAGGTTTTTTATTAAAAGACCATTTAAAGGTTCAGGTTACATTAATTTCCTATTAAAGCTATCAAAGTTCTTTGTATACAACGCATTTAGATAATATATGCATATGTTCTTAAGCAATATTTCAGTAGAGGAAGCATAGTTTTATTGATTGTTATTAATTTACCATAAAAGGAATTAACATCAAATAAGAGATGACAATATGTTCCTGTTCATCTTTAAAAACAAGTGACAAACTAGAATTTTGTACATACGTTTACAGAGGTCTTATCCTAGCAAATTTTAAGAAGAAAAATTGAAATGAAACACTATCAGGGAGGAAGCCATTATACAGACACTTCAATAATTAGTAGTTTATGTTGGACTAAGTTGGACAGATTTCCTTCATTCCCCACTTAAATATGGTTCTCATATTTACACTATTATTTTCCACATGGCATAAATATCACTGGGTATTTAAAGAGAATAATTAGCACATAATTTTGCAATTATAGGTGTTTTATGTCAGATATCACAAAGTATCTTCATTTTTGTCAAGATGAGCATACATTTAAGTGGTGTAGGAAAGACTTCTGCAGTTTCAGTTTTGCATGTCTTTTAAATACCATCCATATCACAATACCTCTGGATTGCCAATAGTACTTTAAAAATCATTTTGAAGATATATACTGGTATTAAACTTGTCAATAAAAATGCAAACCAGTTAATAAGAATAATTTCTACGTTTCTGTCCATTTCCAATTTACATACTTCCCATGAGTCCCCTTTACTTCACAATAAAATCCTACCTAGTTCATATGATGTATAAGACTGTACATTACCCAAAGCCTACTTTTCTTCTTTCTTTGATGTGACACTTTTCTTTGTATTATGGTTTAGTGGGACTAACATACACACAAATATACATTTCCATGATCCAGTCACACTTTTTATTTGCTAATTTAGTTTGTTCTCCTTAGTACATGTCTTCCTTCCAAATCCCTTTCTACCTCACCAATCATTAGGCATGTTTTCCTCCAGGATACTAACTTGACCTTGCTAACTGGAGCAGGATTCCTTCTTTCATTCTTAGTATCCTCTCCAACAATGCATTATACTCATCGTTTCCCATGACTGTGTTTGGATGGAGAACATTCTTTAATCATCATAATTTCATTCTTCACTTAGTAGCTACTTAATAACTGATTCTGAATGAGAATGAGTTGATTGTGAGGCATTAGTATAATTACTGCTTTCCAGCTCAGGAAATAGCAGTAGACAATTACCAAACCAAAACCAGCTGGATGACATCTTATTAAATGAATGGGGTGGTAAGTGAGTAAAAGTCGATTGAACCACTTATGGTTTAATAATTTTAATGAAAATATTTTAAATACATCTGGATGGTTTAATATCAATATATTATGAACATATAAATATATTACTAATAATTTACTGTCAATACTATGTCACTCAATAATCCCCTTTTTATAGGACTTTGCTATCCATAAGCTTCAGTTCCTTGAATTATTCTTAAATTTCTCTCTGAAAACATGTAAGACAGCAAAAGAAATCAAATGATTTCCATATCAACCTTTATTAGTAGTAGTATTAATTAAATTTACTCATTTATTTTATATCACAACCACAGTTTACCCTCTCTTCTCCTCCCATACCCTTACCCATGCTTCACACCTACCCTCTCCCCATCCACTCCTCCTCTATTTCTGTTCAGAAAGGAGCAGAGCTCCCATGAGTGTCAATAAAGCATGGCATTTCAAGATAAGGTAGGACTAAGCTATTCCCCTACTATTAAGGCTGGACATGGCAACCCAGTATGAGGAATAGGTTCCTGGAAGTCAGCCAAAGTGTTAAGGACAGGCCCTGCTCCCACCACTGGGAGTCCCAAAAGTTAATTAAACTATACAACTATCACAAATATGTAGAGGGCCTAGGTGGGTCCATGCAGGCTTCCTAGCATTGGCGCAGAGTCTGTGAGCTCCAATGAGCCCAGGTTAGTTGGTTCTGCGGGTTCTCTTGTGATGATTTTGACTGCCCTGGCTTGTATAATTCTTCCTCCTTTTCAACAAGACATCCTTAGCATGGTCCAGTGCTTGGCTGTGGATCTCTGCATCTGTTTCCATTAGTCTCTGATGACAATTAGGGTGTTACTATTCTGATACAGGAGATGGCCAGTTCAGGCTACATATCCACTATTGTTAGGAGTCTTAACTAGGGTCATTCTTGTAGATTTGTGGGAGTTTCCCTTGTACCAAGTTTCTACCTGATCTGCAACTACACACCCCATCAAGATATCTCTTTCATTATTCTCCCATTCAGTCCATGGCCCTCAACCCAATCCCTCATGTTTGCATTCCTGCAAATCCCCAGTCTATCCAAGAGGTCTTTTCTATTTCCCTTTTCTGGGGAAATTCAGGTATCTCTATGCCCTTTTTGGGCCCTCCTTGATACCTAGCCTTTCTGGGACAGTGGTTTGTACCATGGTTATCCTTTATTTGCAATAGTCAGAATGACTAAGGTAAAAAAAAAAAAAAAGAAAGAAAAAAAAACACTAAAAACAGCTTTGCTGGAAAGGATATGGAGTAAGGGGAATACTCCTCCAGTGCCGGTGGTAATACAAACTTGTACAGCCACTTTGGAAACCAATATGGAGGGTTCTCAGAGAATTGGGAATCAATCTACCTGAAGACCCAGGTATACAATTGTTGGGCATATAACTGAAGGATGCCAAATAGTTCCACAAGGACACTTGCTCAACTATGTTCATAGCAGTGTTATTCATAATAAACAGAACCTGAAAGTAATCTAGAGCCCCTCAACCAAGAATGGGTAAAGAAAATGTGGTACATTTACACAATGGAATATTACTAAGCTGTCAAAAACAATGATATCAGGAAATTTGAAGGCAAATGGATGGAACTTGAAAAAAATCATGAGTGAGATAAACCAGACCCAGAAAGACAAATATGGTATTTGTTCCCTTATAAGTGGATATTATCTTTAAAGAAAATGATAATCATGCTACAATCTACATCAATCTTTTACTGACATATATCCCTTATAAGTGGGTATTATCTTTAAAGAAAATGATAATAATGCTATAATCTACATCAATCTTTTACTGACATATATATATATATATATATTAAAAAAAACTTTTTGTCATGACATTAGTGGTCATACAGAGTACCAACTGATTCTATAAAAAGGGCTTCATCTAGCTTCTTGTACATGATTTCAGGTTTGAATATTTATAGATAACTAGGAATTAAATTTTTGTACTTTGGATATATATATAACAAATTATGTTCCTTTAATCTCTTCGAGATGTGCCACATATGACCTTTAATATGATTAAGTTTTCTACAGTGAACCATGACCATTCCTAACAGTGACCTTTGAAGTCTCCAAAATGATGATGGGGACCCACAAGAATGACTACAACTGGATTATTGTAATGCCACTAAACTGACAAACACAACCCAAAAGATCAACTTTGGACTACATATTGCTCAGTATAATTTCAAGGTACCTACCTGAGATGGTCCAGCCTATCAGACTACTCTACCCAGGACTTAAGATGACCCCTGCACTGTTGTAGAATATTATTTTAAGGTGTGTTACTTTTGCTTATGTTGCATTTGATTAACTCTTTGAAGCTGTGTTACTGTGCCTGTGTAAAACATCTGATGGTCTAATAAAGAACTGGGCAATAGTGAGGCAGGAGAAAGGATAGGTGGAGCTGAAAGGCAAAGAGAAAATATAGACAGAGAAATTTGTTAGGAAGGTCCAGAAGGAGCCAGAGAAGGGGAGGACATTAGGGACCAACCACTCAGCTACACAACCAGCAAGTCACAGAGTAAGAGTAAGATTTATGCAAGTAAGAGAACAGGAAAAGCCCAGAGGGAAAAGGAAGATGAGATAATTTAAGTTAAGGAAAGCTAGCAAGAAACTATGCCAAGCTAAGGCCAGGCATTCATAATTAAGAATAAGCCACACATAAGAAATGTGTGATTTATTTAGGAGCTAGCTGGTGCCCCGCAAAGAGTAAAATACTACCGACAACACATTTTCCCATTACACAGAGACTGGACAACAAATGATACAACTAGCAATTCTAGGTCTTGACAATGATCCCATTTTGTTCAGGGTCCCCTAAGGATGCTATCTCCCCCAGACAACAGAAATTAATTTTAAGAACATGACACTCATATTCTCAAGAGGAGGGGTGGATAGTTTTTGGTCATTAGTGAAAAATTTAAAAATTATAATGTAATTAATATGTGTGTGTTGTTTTCTGTATCTTTTTAAATAAACTACACAATGGAAGCAAACATAGCACTGAAAATGTTTATCTAATTATGCTTTTTACTATGACTGTGAGAATTCGGAAAGTACACTTAGAGTTAAAAAAAATAGGGAACAATGGAAATCCTAATTTACACAAACAGATTGTGACCAAATTATGGTGCTCAGTGACAGAGAAATGGAAGACTTTTGAATGGACATTTTTCAACAAGTTGAGCAATCAAGATATTTTGCTATAGAGGATTGTTTGAACTATACTCAATAAAGAATGTCACTGGCAGGGCAGTGGTGGCACACACCTTTAATCCCAGCACTCGGGAGACAGAGGCAGGCAGATCTCTGTTAGTTCGAGGCCAGCCTGGACTACAGAGGGAGTTCCAGGACAGGCGCAAAGCTACACAGAGAAACTCTGTCTCGAAAAACAACAACAACAAAAAGAATGTCACTGAGCCACCAGTAATATGTAAAGTGTATTGGAAATCTAAAGAATGAAAAATAAACTGCAAACCACTGGGGATGAATATAAATAAAAAATCAGAAGATGGAAAAACTACAGAAACTCACTTTTATCATTTTAATTCTACATAGGAACTTAGTATAACAGAAGACTGAATGTGAAAACTCTCATGAAAAATCAAGGATATGATTTTAGTTAATATTTCTAATTAGGATGATTAAAATAATTTACTTCATATAAATAACATGATCCAATTATTTTGAACTTCTCTTTGCCAGATCCTTAAGTATCACCTCTACAATAGGTGTGGTGTGAAGTTATAAAACTTGTCAACTTATGCAGCAATGCAAGAAATAATCTACAAGGTTACCACTAATGATGAAAATTTATTGCAATTATTATAATATAGTTTCATTATAGAATACAGTCATGATAACAATATATTTATTTGTAGACAATGTTTTTCACCATTTTCCCTTTCCTTTTTTTATGCATAGAATACAAAGTCTAAAAATTTTAGGCTGTTAGCAAAGGATGAAGTGAAGGTTACCAATAATGAGAAAGACCATCATTCCCAGGTAATTGAAAGTGGAATCTCTAACACTGTTAGAGAAGGAGAGGAGATCATTATCCCTGTATTCCTGCCAAAAAAAAAAAAAGTGAAATACATGTGTCAGTGTCTGGTGCTGCTACTTTTATTAAAGCATAGGTCACTGGTCTCTAGAAGAGCTTAATTAAATGTGGGGATTTAATGAAGGATTGAAAGAAACTGAAGTTTATCAAGTCCTTGTATGTAAAACGTCATTGAACCCATACTCACTGATACTAATTCTACAAAGTCAGCAAAGATTAAAAGAGTGACAAGGAATGCATTGTGAATCACCATTTGAAGATTTTTCTTTTCTTTTTATTTTTCTTTTTGTATTTTTGCTTTCCTATACCAACTTTCTTGCTGGAGTACATTCAAGGTCAGCATAATTGTGGATGTCACAGAGCTTTCAAAAGGACCACCATAAACCCAGTAAAATTGGTCGCAGGAGACAGAGCTGCTCAATGTCAGTGCCTATTGCTTGAAAACATATTTTCACTACAACTACAATTTCATCAGGTTGCTAACTTAAGAATGATTATGAGTAAATTATCCAAGAGCTTTTACACCTATGATGGTCCTTTGTTTTATTTCAATCTGCCATAGTCTTCAATAAAATGAGACTATAGCTTCAGTGAAAAAGTATCTTTTCTTTTTTATTTATTTATTAAATTTAATTTTACATATCAGCCACAGATTCCCTTGTTCTCCCCCCTCCTGCCCCCCTCCCCCGTCTTCCCCCCAGCTCACCCCCCATTCCCATCTCCTCCAGGGCAAAGATTCCCCTGAGAATTGAGTTCAACCTGGTAGATTCAGTCCGGGCAGGTCCAGTCCCTCCTCCCAGGCTGAGCCAAGTGTCCCTGTATAAGCCCCAGGTTCCAAACAGTCTTGAGTGTTCTTAACCATGCACTTAAGTATTTTTATGCCCTTTTTAACGAACTGTTAAAGTTACCTGGAATATGAACATACTCAGATAAAAGGCCATTTGAGTCACAGAGGTGAGTTTTGCTAGGCCAAACTGCTAAGTTCTTCAGCAAAGCAACTAATATAAATGGAACTCTCGAGAAATTTTCTGTGAAAAATCACGTATTGTTATATTTAGCAGAAACAATGATTGCATTTATAAAGTAGACATGGTTATTAGCTAGTTCAATTAAATCTTTTCCTAAAACACTTCTGTTTCGTCCCAACCTATCCAACTTATTGTGTTGAGCAGGTACAAGTTTTGTGTCTCAGAGCAGTGGAAGAGGCCTTTCTGAGAAGAATAATCTAGAATCATGTGAGAAAAAAAAATGAACTAATTGTAATGCAAATGAAGAACAATGGTATTTAATTACAAGGTGGTAGGAAATAAGTGAATA
This sequence comes from Peromyscus aztecus, assembly GCA_902168405.1. Taxonomy (NCBI): domain Eukaryota; kingdom Metazoa; phylum Chordata; class Mammalia; order Rodentia; family Cricetidae; genus Peromyscus; species Peromyscus aztecus. Next base: position 16,423 of record CABHPQ010001246.1, read on the forward strand.
CGACAAATTCAACCACATGTTGTTGTGAGAGTATGAGGGTGAGTTTGTAGCAGAGTCAAGCTTTTGTGGGCACAAAGCTGAAATGGAAAGATAGACCTGAAGTCTGATGTTAAAATAAATGTCAAAAGATATTAGAATGACACTCCCTCTGAATGCCTTTCCCTAGGGAAGACTCTGCTCTCAGCATTCCTTAGTTGCCTAAATTCTTTGTGTAGGGTTTAGGCCCCTTGAACTTTCTCTAGTCCACATTAGCACATCTATTGGTGTCATCCTTATTCAGCTCATGTTTAAGCTGTCATGTTGGTGAAACTTTGTACCTTTTGGCATTCTAATACAGCAATTTTTATCCAATACTGAATTGCCACATCTGAAGAAACTATATACATTAAAATATATTACATAGAGAGAATAGGCTGTATTTATGTATTTAGAAGGAGTATGTGGGGAGAAAAAAAAGGAAGAGGACAATTGTATAATTATATTATAATCTCACAAATCAAATTATTTTTTAAGTGACAGATAAGAACTCTATCCAAAAGGGCATTTGTGGGAAAAGTCCACAACATGAGAATGCATGGCACATGTTGAATATTTTAAGTTAATATATCAGACTGAAAGGTACAATAATTTTTCAATTCATGTGGTTTTCTAAATAAACTCAGTAGGCAGATATGCTGCATCAGTTTTTACTCAGTATCCTTTAATAAAATACTAGATGGAAAATTTTGTAAATATTACATAACTTCAGTAGTATTGATGTATTGTGAATTGTTCTTCTTGTATTACAAAATCAAACTAAGTATAACATTGCATACTAAATTATGCTGAAGAACATTGTTAAGCACAGGATAGTAGTACAAGATAATACTTATATAGTTGCTCTTTTATATAGCTGTTTAAACAGTGGATGATAGTTTTTTTTTCCTAAACTAATCTAATCTCCATCTTTAGTAAAGTAAGTGTTAATATTAACAGCATTTTTCTAGATCATAAGTACAATTCTTCTAGAGAACAAATTAATAACTTTTAGATTTAGTTAATGAAACATCACATTTAAATTCCAAATTCCAAGTTCTGAACTATTAAACAATTCTGTTTTAAGTTAATTCTATTACATATGCCAGAATTCAATGGTAGGAATAATAATTGAGAATAATCAGAAAGAAGCAGGTAGTGTGTGTGTGTGTGTGTGTGTGTGTGTGTGTGTGTGTGTGTGTTCATATGTATGTAAGCATACATGTGCATATGGAGACCAGAGGATAACCTTGGACATCAGCCCACACATCCTATAAATATTTGGTCAGAAAAAGTCTCTCATTGACCCTGGAACTCATGAAATATGCTAGATTGTCTGGCCAGCAAGGCCTTTCACTAAGGTCAGCCTGTTATGTCTCACCAACCCTGGGATATGAAAAAGATGTCATTGTGTCCAGTTTTTCTATGTGGATTTGGGGATGAAATTTAAGTCCTTGTATTTTCTAAATAAGTACTTTGTTGACTGAGCTGTTTCTCTATCCCAGAAAAACCTTTAGGATCTAGAGAGGAGGGTTTCATTATGTAAGGCTGAAATCTTTAATATGAAGTATTAAAAAATATAATGATTGTTAGTTATGAAGCTATGGTGATTGACTTTCATTCTCCCCAATGAAAACTATTCCCCCAAGCTCATGCCATTCACAGTGTTGACGCGGAAGACATTAAGATAATGGTTTCTTTGGGGCGGGTCTCTTTGTGAAGGAAGCTTCCTGTTCAAGTTATCCTACTTATTATGTTGTACTCCAGGGTCCATGAGTTATTGTTGAGTCATGCAGTCAGGATCAGACAACTATCCAACATCACAAAGATTCAAAATTGATCACACACTTGGTTGATTCCTAGTCATTTTTCCTGTCCCATATTTCTTCCTGCACATATAATTTATAGATGAAAGTAGTTATTTTACAGGGAATGGCAGATATCTCTATGACTATTTTATAGAATAATTAGAGCTCTGCTTTTTTAATCTAATTTTATGGGTATTTTCTCCAATTTTTAACATAGACCACAATATGAAATAAACTATGAGCAGTATTGAAGGAAGGAGTTATTTGTCACTGACAGAATTATAAATAGTACAGTGTTATATATTTAATATATGTGCATAACTATACATATATTTCATAGCTTAAGAATATGTGGTTGTTGGTATTGAGTACACCATATTATAAATCTGTGTGCCCTGGAGATGAGAAGAGTGATTTTTGCTAGATATTATGAAATATTTTATAAATAGCAAGAGTCAGTTACTCTGCAATCTAGGTTTTTACGTATCATTAAATCCTTTTGACTATTGAAATAACCGAAATGTCTATTATTTGCAATATTGTATATAACAGAAAGTATTTCAGTTGTGCTTCCACTATGTCTAATAGAAAATCTTTAGTCTATTTTGGAGGCTTTAAACTAAACTTTTCATCCCAGAACTTGGCCTGCTGTTGATTCAAGACATTTCCTTCTTATATTCAACAACTAGTTAGGCTCAATAAGGCAATAGTTTGAGCAATTGAAACTCCATATGTGTGGTTCTTGCTGACAGCATTGGTTTAGGCTTGAGGGCATTGATCTATTAAGCCACATGTTATGATCAAAGTGTTAGTTGCTGACAACTATGACAGGAGTCTCTGTTCTTACACTTGCAAACCTTGTGTAACACAGGCATAGGTCATACATAATTAAAAGAGTTAATGCCAAAGAAGGTTGCCTTTTAAGGTCCATTGCAATAGATATATGATCGCAGCAATGATTTGCACCTCCAACAAAGGTACAGCAACACTAGGCTAGGAGCCGGCAGGAAAATGTGTGTTTATAATACATAGTACATATTTAAGTCAAAGTTCAGTTATGGATGATCATCTTAATTAAATAAGTAGCAAGGTAAACTCTGACTTCTGAAGTACTCACAAAGTGTCCTCTCAAAGTCAGACCATTATTAAAATTTCATTTCTAAATCACATAGTAAATCACTAAATTTATACATTAAAAAATAATTAATAATATACCCCAAGTCTGACTATATTTTTAAACACCATTCATTAATAAAATCAGTTTAATTTGGAATACTTGGTCAAATAACAGAAGGTAATATAGGTTATTGTTCTTGAAGAAACATGTGATATTAAAATATTTATTATTCATATTCATAGAGAAGATAAAATGTGTTACTATATTGACTTTGGCCACTTAGTTATTACTTACACTGCTGTTAATTTTTATTTTAACTAAAGTCTTGGCTCTCAAGATAACATTGCTTAGAGGTACTAACCTGAAGGTTAAATTAAACAAAACAAGACAAAACTAATATATTTCTTTGGAAGGAAATGTTACACTTTCTGATACTAATAAATACATTTGATGGTTTTTATCCTATCTGAGGTATATTATGCCATGTATTAAAAAGGTCCCATGAATTTTTATTTATAGACACATATTGTCATGACAGAATATAGTGTTTTTACCCACAATCACATAACTCAAGCTAACACATTTATGCAGAGTAGAAGCAGCAAATATTTAATGATTTCTTTTCAATATTTAGTTCCAAAACCACTTATTTAAATTAACTTCTATTACATTCTTAACTACAAACATGTACAATAATCTTTAGCATCACCCAGTTATTTAATGAATAACAGTTCAAACTCTGTGTGTGTGTGTGTGTGTGTGTGTGTGTGTGTGCCGTGTACTTCATTCTACTACAGTTATAGCTAGTAGCTGATGTAAAGCTGGTTGACATATGATGTGCTTTCACTAGGACCAAGATCTTATCTGCACTTAAAGGTTCAAAACTGGTGGCAAAATTCCCAAGTTTTTGAATAATCTAATGTATTAATATGTGACTGGTCTTTTGTTCTTCCAAATCCCAAATCTCAGTTGCATCAGATGTCATAAAAGAAGATTCAAAAATAGCCGTTTCAGTCTTTGGGCGGTGTGTGGAGGGATGCAATCTGTTGTTCTTTTTAAAGACTCCATAATTCAGAAACATAAAAGTCTTTCTAATCATCTAATGGTCTCTGGCTTTGTTATGTATATATAGAAAGTCACCAGAGACATCCATGTAGCATGACAAAAATTCATTTTTAATTGTTGTTTGTTGTTCTTGAAATATATTGAATAGCATATTCTCTTACTATGAGCATATTATTATGCCGTCTGCTTGAAGTTGTTATAGTCAATGTAGGAAAGATAAGGAATAAAGACATCAGCGGTGGACATGTAACTAACAAATGTAAGTAACACGATATGGAAAAAGAAAACTGTGAAAGTGTGCTCTGAGATATGTGGAGGAAGCAACTCAGGGAAATACCTGTTGAAAGACTACCAAATACAATACTAAGAATTAAAATTTCTCAGGACAGGATTTTGACTGGCATATTACAGGAGCACCTTAGAGAGTAGTGTTTGTGTCAGGAGGGAAAGACTAATTGAGAACTGACATCAGAGAATTAGTAGATAAAAGTCCATGTCAAGCTGTAAAAAGGAAATGGAACATATTTGTTGTATTCTGAGTAGAAATAATAGTTTCTTTTTTGTTTTTGTTTTTCGAGACAGGGTTTCTCTGTGTAGCTTTGGAGTCTGTCCTGGAACTCACTCTGCAGCCCAGGCTGGCCTTGAACTCACAGAGATCCACCTGACACTGCCTCCCAAGCACTGGGATTAAAGGCGTGCACCACCACTGTCCGGCGAAATAATAGTTTCTTGTTGAAAGTTTGACACCATCACTACTACCACTACTGGCTCCTTTGTTGAGAACTGATAAGGATCTTTTTGAAGGTAAATGCTGCCATAAAGAAAGCTGAGCTATCTTGCTGGGGATGTCTTCCTGTATGCTATGAATGTGTGTTGCTCTTATGTGGTTGATAAATAAAACACTGATTGGCCAGTAGCCAGGCAGGAAGTATATTATAGGAAGCATAAGCATAGCAGAGAATTCTGGGAACAGAAAGGCTGAGTCAGGAGTCACCAGCCAGACACAGAGGAAGCAAGATGTGAAGGCAGACTGAGAAAAGGTACCAAGCCATGTGGCTAAACATAAGTGAGAATTATGGGTTAATTTAAATGTAAGAGCTAGTCAATAGTTAGCCTGAACTAATGGCCGATCATTTTTAATTAATATAAGCCTCTGTGTGTTTACTTGGGTCCAAGTGGCTGCAGGCTGCAAGAGCAGGGCAGGACCAGGAAAACTTCAGCTACTCTGTCTCTAAGTACCCATCCTGGAAAAAGCAGCAGCCCATGTGAGATAAATCTATAAGAAGATAGGCTACACTTCTTCACAAATCTATAAGAAGATAGGCTACACTTCTTCACTTCAATTAAATAGATATACAGAGAATGTATAGAGCCTATATGTTCACAAGTATTATCAATTCAATTGTAGATGCTTTAGAATACTTCAACATGTATACACACACACACACACACACACACACACACACACACACACACATGCACATGCCTTGAGAAGTGATATCTGGACTAATGATACCACAGGAGAAATCAAAGAATGGACAGGGAATTTCATAGAGAATGGTCAGAGGGATTGAAAAAGAAACTCTACAGTGGTCTGGGTTGGCTAATGACAAAAACATCTTTTTTCAAGAAACAAATACTAATAGATAAGGTATATGACAAGGGTCAAATACTTAAAAGGAGATTATAGAAATGAGACTAGTGGAGAGAAGAAGAATAGGCTTTGCCTGGGAATGAACTATGCCTATCGCCTTATTAGCTCACATAGTCACCTCTGTTTTCTTTCTGACACCATCACTTAACTTCAACAAATCGAATTTGTCTGCTAGCCCTGTTTGACAGGAGCCATACATAACTGCCAGGAGGCCTGGCCACAGCTGCTGAAACACACAGTTGTGCTGTGTCATTTGAATTTGTGCTTCAATGAGTCTTTAAAACCTTTCTTCTGCATAACCTCATTAAAGTCATGTGTTTCGTCTGTTCAGTTGACTGCTGATGCTGAAGAATCCTACTGCTAGACACAGATCACAAGTATTAACTCCAGCAGATTTTTACAAGAAATACTTGTAAAAATGAACATTCACAACAGCCTTCACTTTGTTAGCCCCCAAGCATTTTATCAACAATATCCAACCATCTCTGTCTACTTGTTTTGCCTTTAACCTATTGTAGCTGTCAATCAAAATGAAAGCCTTGAAAAAGCTTCCACTCACTGAATTACACTCTGGATAGTTCATTACTGTGTCCCTACTCTTCCAGAATGCACTTGCTGATCTTGTAATTTACCATCTAGTTGACATTTCAAGCATTTGTAGGCCTTTCCCAGTATATATTATCAATTAAATTATACTAATTCTTTGAAGAAATCAATACATTTGTTGCTTTGGATACATTTTGGGAAATGTCACAGTGCTACACTCCCAATATCTCTTCCAAAGCCACACTACCAAAAACAATATCCTTCCACTAGACCACAATTCTTAAAAGTTGCCCGTCAGCACCAAGGCATGGGGACCAAGCTTTTGAGAAACATTTAAGATCCTTCCTATGCAATAGATCTACGATTACCATAACTCCTGTTATTTGCATATCATGTCCAGATACCATATTTCGTAGAAAAATTGGCTCAGACACTACCTTTCTCTTCTCTTGTTCCCTTTCCTTTTGCTGATTTTGACAGTTCTCCTTATGACATACATTCCAGCAACAACTAGTCTATAAAGCTCCTAAATGTCTACCTATTATTTTTTTTTAACTTCTGCCAAACTATTTTCCCTTTATTATACTGAGCACTTTGACATTTAGAAAATATCAAATATTCAGATTTCTTCTACCACTTCAAATAAAAAAGTATTTTTCTAAGTGAGCAGTATGTTGTTTGATTGTGAAATAGCCGATCACTGAATAGTGTATTAAAACCCAGAGAGTGAAATAGAATTACTTAGATCATAACTGCTTTCCACTCTAACAGATTTTTGTTCATTCTATTTTGTTTTTTTCTTTCTTTTTCTTTTCTTTTCTTTTTTTTTTTTTTGAGGCAACATATCTCTGTGTAACAGCCTTACAGCCTTAGCTATCCTGGAACTAGCTCAGTAGATAAGGCTGACTTCAAACTCACATAGATCTGCTTGCCTCTGTCTTCCAAGTGCTGAGATTAAGGGTATACACCACCACCACTAGGCTGATTTTTTTATTCTATAAAGGTTAAATATTTTTCATATTGAAACACCTTGAAGTGCCATAATTTTTATCCAATTTGAAATTCTTGGCATTAGAAGATTTTATTTTAGAAGGGGCATTTCAAAATCTTCTTTAGAAGAAATAAACTGTTTAGAGAAGTGATACATTTAAATAAAAAACACAAGAAATTCTAAAGACAGTGAAATAAGCAAAATTTACACCTATGGTAATGTGAATACTTGTATACTAATGTAAACATAGTGTCTAAGAGCTTACATTCAGGATGGACTGGTAGAATAGATAGATGGAGTCTGGACAAGGCCAACTAGATCTTCATGAAGAGCATCTTCTGGAGACCAACAGAGAATGCACTGCCATATATCTACCACAGTAGTGGTCAGAGAAACTGCACCTCCCAGGACTTGCAGTAACATAGAGTGAAATAGACATGAGTCTTTTGTTTGAGCAAATGGTAATCATTTCATTTTCCTAGAGTGAAATGGTAAAGTCTTAGTTTGCTAAGAATGATGACATGATCGTTTACGACACTGACCAAAATCTGAAAAACTGCGCTGTGAGATGGGAAGAGACATATTTAACAATGTGCTGACTTAAAAATTTTACTTCTGTGTTCACTGTCTAATTTAACTAGTAGTTTTGTTAGCACTAGCAAGATTGATTATTTACTTAATGGAAACTCATATTTCTTTTTCCTCAAATTATTTTTATTATCTGTACTATATTTTGCTATTTATACTTTATTTTGCCTTCCTCTTCTTGATAAGTTATTTATGTGTTTATCATATTAAAACTGTAAGTTATTTTACCATGAGAAGGTTTAATTCCTACCCTTCAAAATAATTTTAAAGTATAGTTGTGAGCTTGATAAATATGTGTCTCTAAAGAGTTAAATACAACTAGAAAATGGTTATGTGCTGTTTAGCTGAGTCTGTTTCAGAGTGTTTTCCCTTTGAGTACAAATAATTGATGGTGTCTACCGTTATGTAATTGTTGATGTGATATTTTAATTAAAAGTTCAGAAACTGTATTAGTTAATAAGCTGATTTTGTTTGTCAAATATTTTATAACTATTTGTTTTAACTGATCTATGAAATATAAAATGTAAAATGTACACATATTAATGGAGTACCATGTTGTTTTGATATCTGTCACATTTCATGATGGTAGTTAAATCATGTTCAGGAACATCAACTCTAAAGAATAAACAGATTTATCCTATCTCTAGACTCTCTTAGTTAGTAGCTCTCTGTAGCAAACCATGAAATGCCATATGGGGCACAACAATAGAAGTGGAAGACAACTGGTTCATTGAGTTTTTATTTTGTTCATTATTTTTAGAAGCTGTGATATTCTGAGTCCTCTAGTTGTAGCTAAAGTTTTTTTTTTTTTTTTTTTTTTTTTCCAGTCCTGCCTGGGCCTGCAGCCACTCAGACTCAAATAAACACACAGAAGCTTATATTAATTAAAACTGTTTGGTCTAATGGCTCAGGCTTCTTGCTAGCTAGATCTTACATCTTAAATTAACCCATTTCTATAAATATATACCGTGCCATGTGGCTCATGGCTTACCAGTATCTTTACATCTTGCTTCTCATGGCAGCAGCTGGCAGCGTCTTCCAACTCAGCCTTCCACTCCCCAGAATTCTCCTCTCTCTTATCCTCCCTATACTATACTTCCTGCCTGGCTACTGGCCAATCAGCATTTTATTTATCAACCAAATCAGAGCAACACATTCATAGCACACAAAGCGATATCCACAAAATTTGCATCAAAAAAAAAATGAAAGGGTCTTCCATGGGGCACATACCTATAATCCTAGTTATGTGTATGTTGAAGCATAAGAATTAAATTAAAATTCAGGCTACCTTGGACTACATAGCAAGATCCATGGGAAAACATCCCTCCCCCAATTTGTTTTTTTTTGTTTGTTTGCTTGTTTTTTTTTGTTTTTTGTTTTTGTTGTTTGTTTTTTCGAGACAGGATTTCTCTGTGTAGCTTTGCACTTTTCCTGGAACTCACTCTGCAGCCCAGGCTGGCCTCGAACTCACAGAGATCCAACTCGCTCTGCCTCCCGAGTGCTGGGATTAAAGGTATGCGCCACCACCGCCCGGTCCAATTTGTTTTTAAATCCATACTGATGTTGATAATATAGTTTTGGCTATATTACTGGCAAAATGTTTTAAAATTTTAAAATTTAAAAGTAATATTACTGTTTTAACTACTCATCTTTGGAAGGTACTCACAATTTGACATATTAGTTTCATAGATTTTTCAAAACTATAGAAGCTATATAATTCTGAAATTTCCATAGATTATTTCTCTTGTGATGGTTAACATTATGCTTAAAGATTAAACTCACTTGGGGAAGCAAAAAGCAAAAATGCCTCTAGTATGTAAGACCCTAGCTTGTAGAAGCTGTATCCTGTCAGCCCAGCTTCCTTTTCTCTTGGATGTTTGAAGACTATTTGTAAAATTGACTGATCTTGTAAAGTTTGGGGTACTTGCAAGATAGTAGGTCACAAGGCTAAGCCCTGCTCTTACTTTTGTAATCAAGCTTGCTTACTCTGCTCACAGACATGAGTAGGACAACTGCAAGATGGCTGTTAAAACAAGCCCCTGCCTGTGTAAGCAGGGTGTATGTATGCAATCTGTGGGTTTTGCATCTATAAAACCTAGCTGTGATCAGCAGGGACTGCATGTTGAGATGATTCTCAGGTTCAGTCCTGGTACCAATCAACCTTGGAGACAGTATCTGAATGTAAATCTTTTCTTATTAAAATCATATTCATTATCAAGTTGCTGAAACTTTGAACAGCACCACACCCTTAACACCCTCACTTCCTCATTCATAACCTCAAATAAGTGTAAACACTTAAATATTCCTTTTACAAAGTTGGGAATTTATATATGATTCACACATCTGCATACATAAAATATATGGGATAGGTTTTGACGTATTTACAATAATCAGATAACATTTCTTTGCTTTTAAGAGGAATTACTTTTCCTTGAATATGATGCTTTGATTATTAACTATCTATTAGTCCTTGCTCATTAATCCATTGCAGTGTGATGATTCCAGGTATGAATTTTCATATTTATACTTCAGATTTTTCCTAATTTTGCTCATGCAGCCATGATCACTAGTGTCCTTCTTGAGCAACTATAATTCAACTTACACATCAATAAAATTCCTAGGGTGAGTTTTTGGACATAAATTCTTACACTGAAATAATTTATCTCCCCTATCTTGTTTTATGATTTTCATTTGTGATATAATTGTGTATAAAATAATCCACTTATATAACAATAACCTGGTAATCATAAACTATTAAGAGAAATCATAATCATTATTTATATATAATTATTATTATACACACACATACACACACTCACACACATATATATATTATATATATGGTTTTATTTCTTCCTTTGGACTTGAAGTTACTTTAAATTTCTCTTTCAATTTGAAGCACTTCATTAAAAATGATTTGTAAGTCAAATACTTGTAATAAATGATCTTACACATATATTTATGATATTGACCTAAATCTGGTACTGCACTGTAAGATGGGAAGAGGTGATTACTCTCGAGCTTCAGATTTCATGTTCTGAACAATAGTTTACTAGTTACAGACTTCTTGGTTGAACATTTTTGTTTCTGTCTAATGTACTTGTATTTGCTAATTAGTGCTTGCCAACTAATTAGCAATGTGCAATTCAGACTTCCATTTCTTTTTCCTGGGGGTATGGTAGGGTATATGTGAGACAGGTCTTACTTTGTAGCCCTGGTTGGCCTGGAAATCACTTTAAAGGTCAGGCTGGCCCTGAACTTTCAGAGATCCACTTGCACCTGCCTCCCAAGTGCTAGTATTAAAGGCATGTGCCACTATGTTTAGTATGACTTAAAATTCTAATCTCTCATTTGCAATATATACATTACTGCCTAGATATCACTGTAACTTTGTATAGTACAAAACTTACAACATAAACTCTACAAAAAGTCAACTTAAAAAATGGCGATTGAGACAATAAGAGGAACCAGAGCTGGCCTGTCCCAGAATAATTGCATAGAGCAGGCACAGCAAGAATATTAAGTATGGTTTTAGTTGTAGCATTTAAAAGGTATGACAGCAAAAGAAAATATGACACAACAAGTTACAACACCATATTTTAATATTTAAAGTAGATCCAAGTGTTGGGACACATGACTTTAATCCTAGATCTCTAAAGCCAAAGGCAGATGGATCTCTATGATTTCAATGACAGCCTGTTCTACATAGGAAGTTCCAGACTGGCAGAGATTACACAATGAGACTATGTTTCAAAACCAACTAAACAAACACAAAATTTATTGTCCTAAAAAAAACATAAAACATGAGAGTCCATAGCCATGAAATAAAAACCCAAGAGGGAAAAGATTCATGCTATAAAACCTACAGAGTTTAATAAATGAAATAATTTTTGCTAGATTTCAAGATGTAGTTTAGGAGGACTTCAGAGATAAATAGAGAATACAAACCAAATTACATTAACAGAGACCTTTTCTTAAACATAACAGTTATATCCTGGGAATAAGAGGTATGAGATGTCTATTTTAAGTAATTACATCAGAGCACAGATTTGAGGAAATATAACTCTTTCAGAGACAAAAGTTCAGAATTGCAACAACCTTATCTTCTTTGTCTGTTAGCTAATTTGATTGTAAAATTTTAAGATGGCTGTTTTAGGGTTGAAAGGATGGATCAGCATTAAAACAACTTACTGCTCTTTAAGACAACCCAAATTTCAGTTCCAGAAACCATATCTGGAGGCTTCACTCATCTGTTATTTCAGCTCTAGATTTAATTCCCTTTTCTTGTCTTACCTGCCATGCTCACACCAGTATACACAATCAAACACATAATTTAAAATAAAACCAAACTTTAATAATAGATATTTTATGATGATGCATTATAATTTTGTTCAAATTTTAAAATGTATAGATATGTAAGTCTATGTTATAATATTTTATAGTGTTTATTGTCAGCACAGTCTGGCAGGTAGAAATCCCTTCACCATATGATAAGAAGTTATATGAAAGAAAAATTTATTTACAAAAAAGTGAAGGTTTGGGTGGCAGTCTGGGTATCCTTTGCTTTACATCTAGTATCTACTTATGAGTGAGTACATACCATGTTTGTCTTCCTGAGTCTGGGTTACCTCACTCAGGATGATATTTTCTAGTTCCATCCATTTGCCTGCAAACCTCATGATGTTATTCTTTTTCTCTATTGAGTAGTACTCCATTGTGCATATGTACCACATTTCTTAATCCATTTTTCAGTTGAGGGGCATCTAGATTGTTTTAAGGTTCTGGCTGTTATGAAAAATGCTGGTATGAACATAGTTGAGCATGTGTCCTTGTGGTATGATTGAGCATTTCTTGGGTATATGCCCAAGCTGGGTCTTGAGGTAGATTGATTCCCAATTTTCCGAGAAACTGCCATACTGATTTCCAAACTGGCTGTACAAGTTTGCACTCCCACCAACAGTGGAAGAGTGTACCTTTGCTTCATGTCCTCTTCTCCATAAGCTGTCTTCAGTGTTTTTTATCTTAGCCATTCTGAAAGGTGTAATGCTGTGGGATGTTCTGTATGGCAAATGTGTTGCTAATAAAACACTGATTGGCAGTGGCTAGGCAGGAAGCGACTGTGGGACTGGCAGGTGAAAGAGATTTATCCTGACCGTGGGCCAGGCAGGAAAACTCTAGCTACAGTGTAAGATGGTATCTCAGAGTCATTTTGATTTGCATTTCCCTGATGATTAAGGATGTTGAGCCATTCCTTAAATGTCTTTCAGCCATTTGAGATTCTTCTGCTCAGAATTTACTGTTTAGCTCTTTAGCCCATATTTTAATTGGATTGTTAGGTATTTTGATGTCTATTTTCTTGAGTTCTTTAGATATTTTGGAGATCAGCCCTCTGTCAGATGTGGGGTTGGTGAAAATATTTTACCATTCTGTAGGCTGTCATTTTGTCTTATTGACTGTGTCCTTTGCCCTACAAAAGTTTCTCAGTTTTAAGAGGTCCCATTTATTAATTGTTGCTCTCAGTGTCTATGCTACTGGTGTTATATTTAGGAAGTGATCTCCTGTGTCAATGCATTCAAGACTATTTCCTACTTTCTCTTCTATCAGGTTCAGTGTAGCTGGATTTATGTTGAGGTCTTTGATCCACTTGGACTTGAGTTTTGTGCAACCCACAGCTCCAGGGAGGCTAGTTAGCAGGGAGGACTCTAGGAAGGACACATGGATAGCCCAGCAAAGGAGAAATAGATGAGAGCTACATGAGCAAACTGAGGGTGAGGGGGGTAATGGAGGGCTAGGGATGGGGGTTGAGAACATAGGGGAACAGGAAGTTTGAGCTGGAACAGGGACAGAGTGGGAGAGCAAGGAAAGAGATACCACCATAAATGAAGACATTATGGGAATAGGGAGAAACAGAGTACTAGGGAAGTTCCCAGGAATCCACAAGGACGATCCCATCTTAGACTACTGGTAATAGTGGAGAGGGTGCCTGAACTGGCCTACTCTGGTGATCGGATGGCTGAATACCCTAACTGTCATCATAGAGCCCTCATCCAGTGACTGATGGAAGCAGTTGCAGAGATCCACATCCGGGTGCCAGGCTGAGCTCCAGGAGTCCAACTGATGAGAGAGAGGAGGGATTCTATAAGCAAGGGACATTGAGATCATGATGGGAAAATGTACAGAGACGACCAGCCAAAGTAATGGAAACCCATGGACTGTGGACCAATAGATGAGGATCCCCCGTGGTACTAGACTACACCCTCTGGATAGGCAAGACAGTTGTTTAGTTTGAACTGTTTAGGGGGCCCCCAGGCAGTTGGATCTGGACCTGTCCCTTGTACATGAGCTGGCTTTTTGGAGCTTAGTGCCTATGGTGAGACACTTTGCACAGCCTTGGTGCAGGAAGGAGGGCCTGGACCTGCCTCAACTGAATGTACCAGGCTCTGTTGACTCCCCAGGGGAGACCTTGCCTTGGAGGAGGTGTTGATGGGGGTGGTGGTTTGTGGGGGGAGGCTGGGTGGCAGGAGGAGTCGGGAATCTGTGGTTGGTATGTAAATAGAAAATATCTTAATAATAAAATGAATTTAAAAAAATGAAAGCTAACAGAAAAACCAACAAGAAAAAGTTAAAGTTTGGCTATAAGGTAATAAAATTTTAGAGTGAGGCTAGAGGTGTTTATAAAATTAAAATTCCCCAATTAATAGATACTAGAACTGGTATATTTAAGTTGCTAACATTTTAGTGCAAATATAGAGTATATCGAAAATCTATGTAAAATACTGATGATCTTGCTATTTTCAGCCATGTTACTACTTGACACTAATGTTTTTTGTTTGTTTGTTTGTTTGTTTGTTTGTTTTTCGAATGTCAATTTTAAATGGCAGGCTGTTTGGGAAACACTGTGTGAGTTCATACCCAGCAATGAGAGTGTGATATTAGCAGACAGAAAAAGTATAGGCACTTTAGTTAAATGCTGGGTGACAGCCACTAACTTGAAATTCTATTGAAAGGAGGCATTGACACTTATATACTCTTTTAATCATAGCAAAGGAATAATTGAAGTTGTTGTGTTTTAGTGTATTCTCTGGCTGTTATATTTTACATTGTTTGTGCCTTGATCAAATCTGAATTCAATTAAAATACACATTACTATTGTGTTCATTTTGCAAAAGTTATTAGAGGTGGTATACTTAACGGTTCAAGTATTAATATTGAACATAATCAACAGATTAACATAATTTCATTAATTTTAGGCAAAAATAATAAATAAACTCATAGGAAAAGCATCCTAATGGTAACTATAACAATGTAAAACTTAAAATTCTTGGTATTTTAAGAAAGGTATTATGAATGGCTGATAATTACTTTCTTCCTAAAAATTGAGTGCTTTTATAATTAAAATTCTGTGATGATAGGATTTCACACAGTTTTGTATTAAAAATAACACTATATGAAAATAGGCATAACACAAAATGCAACCACATTATTGTATACTCTAATGGAACCCTGAGACATATTCCTTTAATTAAAATATTAAAAAAGAACACTGTGAACTTTAATAAAAAACAATCTGTTTTTAATGTAAAATGTGTTCTACTCATTTGATTTTCAATTAAATTCTAAAAAGAACATCAAGTCACATTTAGTAAAATATGCTTGAATTATTACTGTAGCTGGAAGATTTCTTGTGACCCACCTGGCCTCTGGTCAGGACAAATCTCTCTCACCCACCATTTCTGCAGCCACTTAAACCCAAATAATACACAGAGGCTTATATTAATTAAAACTGCTTGGCCATTAGCTCAGTTTAACTACTGACTAGCTCTTACACTTAAACTCAGCCCATTTCTATTAATCTATATGTTGCCACATGTTCTGTGACTTTACCTGTGTGCCATTACATTCTGTTCCCTGGATGGGGGCGGGGGCTTGCGTCTCTTGACTCAGCCCTCCTCTTCCCAGAATTTTCCTCTCTGCTTATCCAGCCTATACTTCCTGCCTGGCTACTGGCCAATCAACATTTTATTAAACCAGTGTACAAAAGCATTACCCCACAGCATATTACACTAAAATAATTTACTAAAACAAAATACTATGTCAGTCATTACAGAATATTTTTGTATATATTATTAAATTTGGTGTGTTTAAAAACATGAGTCATCAGCATTCTGAGACAGCTTCAGTGCAAGGTAGTAAACTGCACTGACCAAAATTTAATTGATAAATTCCAATTAAGACTCTTCTTTCAACCTGTGTGAAATCACTATGATGTGATCGTCTGTACATTTTGTTCTTATTTCCTGCATAGATTAAAATTATGTGCATCAAGATGTGGTGATACTGTGTTCCCCAATATATTGTGAACACTAATAATCTTATCTGGGGTCAGAGAACAGAACAGCCACTAGATATAGAGGCCAAAAAATGGTGGCACACACACCTTTAATCCTAGCATTCTGGAGGCAGATATCCATCTGGATCTCTGAGTTCAAAGCCACACTGGAAACAGTTAGGCATGGTGACACACACCTTTAATACCAGGAAGAGTTGGCAGGAAGCAGAAAGGTATATAAGATGTGAGGACCAGGAACTAGAACCTGGTTAAGCTTTTAGGCTTTTGAGCAGCAGTTCAGCTGAGATCCATTGGGATGAGGACTCAGAGGCTTCCAGTTTGAGGAAACAGGATGGGCTGAAAAGTTGGTGAGGTGAGGTTAGCTGTGGCCTGTTCTGTCTCTCTGATCTTTCAGCATTCACCCCAATACCTGGCTCCAGGTTTGTTTTTACTAATAAGACCTTCTAAAAATTCATTCTACATCAAGATTTGCACTTTTAACTCCACTTCATTTAAAACATTCCATAATGCATAAGGATGATTCCTCAATTGTTAAAATGCTTGTCTCATGAGTCTGGTGACTTTAGTTTGATCATCTGACCCATGGAGGAATGGTATTGATTTGGATCTTGAAAATTGCTCTATGATCTCCATCTTCATGCTGTTCTCTAAGACAGGAAATACCTGACACACTGATTATGATGTTCAAATTTTATTTCCTAAAATTTAATTTTGAATAAAAGCTTGGAAATAAGCATGAAAAAGGAAACAAAAATAATAATTTTCAACTCTCAACAATTTAGTTAGGTACAGGAGGTTTTTTTTCCATGACATAATAAATGGAGGTTTATGTCAAGATTAGCAGTAACATCACTGTCAGATTCAGCTTTGTAGTAGGGGACAAAAGAAGAGGACAGAGAACAGAATGTCCTCTCTCATCATTTGTATTCAACAGATAAGGAAAGAAAATGAAAGAAAATGAATCAAAATAAATGAAACTGCCTCTGCTTGCTCATGATATGATTATATAGTTAGAAAATATGTAAAGGCTATAGACAGAAAACTTCTTAAATTAGCAAATGACTCCTAATGACTTATCATTATACCCATAAATCAGTGTATCTCACAATGATTATCTGAAAAGCTCCTATGTGCAGTAGATAAAGTTATATACCTATACATATGCACACACAGACATAGACATAGGCATATGAACATGTGTGTGTAAGAATGAACACACAGACATAAATACAAAATTATACATTTTTAAAGAGAAGAAAATGTTAATAATATGTGTTATAAGTGTGATGCTAACATATTTGACAGATACATTTATATTGGTTGTACTTAGAAAGTCATCAGTCAACTGTGATATGAAAGCCTGGTAAGGATAGATAAATATGTCCTGATGAAATGAGTTTTGATTGGAAGAGAGATAATAGAAATATAGTTATGCATTTGGGGTCATACTTTTTTATTTTTTTATAATTTTTGCTTATGTATTTACTTCAATTTTATGTTTATTGTGTTGTATTTGAGATCAATGTATCATATGTAAATACTTATGAAAGAAAATATACCAAAGTTCTAAATCAAAAAATCATGTATAATATTATAGTTCCTAATTAGTCATATGTTTTCTTATCTGTTCTTACGAGGAAGGCTCAAATCTTACTAATTCATAATATACTAGATGTTTTTGTATCTGAAACAGACAACTTACTTAGTTGTAAATGAGTTTAGAATAAAATCCAAAATCCTTAACAGAGTATCAAAGGCCCATTTTATAGCCCTTTTCAAGACAAATATTAGTATCCACACCAGTATGGACCTACTGGACCTGATTGTACACTCATATATGTCCAGATATTGTTCTTCATGACATATCATTTGTTCTTCTCTTCACAATTTTGTAATATACAAATTACTTTCTTTTTCAAAAATTGCTTCTTTTTTTTTTTGGTTTTTCGAGACAGGGTTTCTCTGTGTAGCTTTACGCCTTTCCTGGAACTCACTTGGGAGACCAGGCTGGCCTCATACTCACAGAGATCCGCCTGCCTCTGCCTCCCGAGTGCTGGGATTAAAGGCGTGCACCACCACCGCCTGGCCAAAAATTACTTCTTATTAAGTATGTAAAACATCATATTAGATATTGATGATAGAATAATTAAAAGATGGATTAATCTATATTTATAATCTATACTTAGGTACACAGACAGCCTCATGTTCATGATTTTCAGGTGATGCCCAATAATTATAAAATAATGTGTAAATATATCAGACATTACTTTAGTGGTGGTAAGTTATAATGCATAGAGAAATGCCTTGGCCATTTTTAGAAATATAAAAATTTCATCACAGAGGTTGGAGTATAGCTTAGCATAGCATGGACTGTGTGTGTAATCCCCTGTTTCATAAACAGTTTTCAAAAAGTAAAACTTTATCTGGAAATAAATGTTAGTTGAGACTTGATGATGACTGAGTAGCAAAAGCAAACCATAATTAGTGATGACATTTAGCACTTCAAAGATTGAATAGTTACTTGCCAGAACATCATCCAGTGACTGATGGAGGCTCATTCAGAGAACCACAGCAAAACATTAGGCCAAGTTAGAAGAATTCTGCTGAGGAAAGGGTGGAGGAATTGTAGGAGTGTGGGGCTAGAGGGGGCAGGTGTGTGTGTGTGTGTGTGTGTGTGTGTGTGTGTGTGTGTGTGTCAGGGACAACAGTTGAAAATTCTCAGAAACTGCTGACCTGGGTCATGAGAACTCAAAGACCCTGAACCAACAACCAGACAGCCTTCCTGGGACCCACCTAGGACCTCTGCATATATGTGAGAGTTGTATAGCCTGCTTTATTTATGGGATTCCTGGAAATGGGAGCAAGGCTGTCCCTGGTGCTTTGGCTGGCACTTGGGAACATATCCCTCATGCTGGATTGCTTTGTCCAGCCTGAATACAGGGAGATGTGCTTGGTGTTAAGGCAACTTGATATGCCATTCTTTGCTGATGCCTTTGAGAGGCAGGCCTCTTTCTGAGCCAATAGGGAGGAGGGGTGGATTGAGAGAGGGGATAGGAGAAGGGAGGGAGTAGGAGAAAAGGAGGGAAAGGGGGTTGTGGTTGGGATATAAAATAAATGAATAAATTAATAATTAAAAAAGATTGAATAGAAACTTTACTATTAGAAAAATAGGAATCCAGAGTAGTAGGAAAGAAATATAATTGAAGACTATCACGATGTTGAACTAAAGCTAAAGAACAGAATTATGCAAGAGCTTGTAGATTGTGACAAACCTGTTCTTTAAGCTTATGGAAAATATTTCCATATGTTCAAAGCAAATAGGTGCTATAATCACATATAAATGTTTAAAATGTAATTTGGGAGGTTGCTTAGAGAACAGATGAACTGCGGCTATGGAATAGCTAATGTCAGCAGAGTAAGTAAGGAGTCTACTACCTAATTCAGGTATAAATGATGATGAGTTGAACTAAGATGCTGTGAGAAGGATGGAAAGAGAGGAGCTAAAAAGAGTTTAAAAAGAATCTCATAATTCATTCAATAGTGGAGGTAAGAGAGCAAATTACATGTTATTTCCTGTAGAATGTTTACTCTAAACTCCTAGTTGGAAGTTTATAAATATATATATATACATATATATATAGTATAAATAATATACTTATAATAAGTTAGGATAGCATGGACATAGTGTGTTTAATGCCCTGATTCAGTGTGCAGCACAAATATTTTTCAAAAAGTAAAATATACATCTGGAAATAAACATTGCATTAAGTTAAAAACAGCATAGAATTAGAAATACATAATTGTCACTATTAAATTGTGTTTATTTTTAACCTAAAAAGTTCAATTATTTCTAACATGTTTAAAGATTAAGTTTTTTTTTGACTTTTTAATGGATTTGACAAATTTACTAAATTCATGACTTTTGTTCTGTGAACCACAGATTTTAACCCAAGTTGTCTCTGTGACTTTGGGTTTGAGACTATCTATTGGTGTCTGGTGTACTCACTCTTTGATGAATAAATGAAAATGATAACTCTTTCTCTTCCAAAATTTATCTGTTATAAACAGTTCAGTAGGAAAAGATAGAGTCAGTGAATCCCTGCCTGACCCAGGAAGGACTTGGTAAGCTTGATATAGTTCAAGTACAGAGGAACATGTTCAGCTAATACGGGATTATGTTTGTGATGGATGTGCCATGTCCTTAAGACAAAATTCCACAACCATTCTTTCTGCCTTTCAACACCTAAATTATTTCTGTGATGTTTCCTGAAATATGGGTGATGTGTGAAAATAAACTTTTTTAGGACTCCTTACAGAATGGCCACTTATTCTCAACACTCAGAAAAGCCATGTTTCTCTGTAATCATTATTTACTACATAGAGTACCTTTTCTGATTAAGCCTGCCAGAGAAAAAGATTTACCTATAAGTATAAAATAAATATTTAGAATGCAGTTTGGTACCATGTGTATTTAGTTGAATAGCAATAGTAGCTTTCCACTTATAGGTGGGATCTATGACCTCTCATCCCATGAAATTTTGACCAAGTTACAATTTTAGGTATAGGTATGTTTTTCTTCCTATGGAAATGGGGTTGAATCTAATCTAAGAGCAGCTGGTTACTTCTACGATATTTATGCCATTTTTAATCAGTGGTTACATCATACCTGACAGTTTGGTTTAGTTGTTCAAAGATTTCAAAGGTAAGTAAGACCATTTATATCTTTTCTATCCTAGAAGTCTGAATAGTGTCTTTTGGCAATATAAAATCTAGTCAACATGGAAGAATTGTCCTACTTAATTCCACCTTCTTTTCTTTGCATCTTGCAACTACAGTGTGAGATGCTTTTTGGGTCATACTATATAATTCTTTCGGGCATGCATGAGGATTAGCAAGAGCCTATAGTGATTTGGGGTTCTCTGGGGCCTCCATGAGCCAAGACCCCAACACTCATGAGGTTTTCTACAGCTGGCGCTCAAATATTTGTTTAGTATTAGAATAGTTTCTCGAAGAAACTTTAACAAGCTGTACAGAATATCTTCATTCAATTTCTATATTTTTAAACTTATAATTAATTTACAAAGTAGTAGGTTTCCATATAAGTTTTTCAAACACGCTTCATTTTTTAAGTATTCCCTCCTAACACCTTTATCTCCTCAGTCTCTTCTTCTCTACTCTATCCTAGCTTAGACATTTTTAATTTTCAATTCTTACTTTCACATCAATTATCTTCTTATACCCAACTATCTTCAAGCCATTTTTCCATGTCTGTATATATTTTCCTGACTTCTACAGAAACTCCTAATTTTAATGACAAATTTAGCCATTTCAAACAAGCACAGTATTTGGCTTTTGGTTACCTCACTCACTATAGCTTTCCAGATACATCCATTTATTTACAGTTTGCATGTATCTTCATAGCTGAATAAATTCCATTGAGCATATTCCACATTTCCTTGTCCACTCATTTGGCTGCAAAGATCTAAACTGATTCCACTGTTTTAGCTGTTGTTAAAAGAAGCTAGAATGAACATGGGTGTGCAGGTATCTGTGTAGTGATATCCTGATAGAACCCTTTGATAGGATGTCAAAGTAGTTTTATTGGGAATGAGCTAATGTCTGATTAAGTGGAACACATTTTAAAATCTTTATGAGGCATTAGTATTTGTTTTGATAACTGCTTATCACCAAAGCCTATTTTTAATGGTTTGTTTGGCTTCTTGATATTTAGACTCATTTCTTAATTTTTTTGTATATTCTAAATATGATTTTTCTTCAGAGTATAGTTTTCAGTATTGTTCTCCTATTCTGTAGGCTACTTCACCTTTCAATTGAGAACTTGCTTTGCTATACAGAAACTCATTAACTTCATGAAGTCTATTTATCAGTTGTTATTCTTATAACTAGTTTTATGGATATGTAGTTTTTTTAACATCAATTGTTGAACAGATTTTTTTAGTGTGTTTTGAACCACAGATTCAAAAGTGTTGTTTCATGAGTTTATAACTGTGCCCTCTCCTCTTTTCCTTTGATTCATTTGTTTAATTTTGTACCAGCAGAATTATATTTTTATTAAGAATTTTTTTAAAGATTTATTTATTTATTATATACACAGAAGAGGGCACGAGATCTCATAACAGATGGTTTTGAGCTACCATGTGGGTGTTGGAAATTGAACTCAGGACCTCTGGAAGAGCAATCAGTGCTCTTAATCTCTGAGCCATCTCTCCAGCCCAAGAATTTTTTATACATTTTATATACCAATCACAGATCCTCCTTTTCCCTCCTTCCACCCCTCCAGCCTTCCACCACCCACCCATCCCCCATTTCCTCCTACAAGAAGGAAAGGCAGAGCCTGGTCCATTCAGTAGAGGCAGGTCAAAGCCCCTCCCCCCACTTCAAGGCTGGCAGCACTATATTTTTATTACTATGATTCTGTAATACAGCTTCAAACCAGGTTTGGTCAAGCTATACCAGTATGCTTGTTATTTGGGATTATTTTGACAATGCATGGTATTTTGAATAAACACAGATGTTTTTGTTTTGTTTTATTTTCTTGTTTTATTTATTTTTTTCTTCTGTGAAAAATGGAGTTATAGTTTTGGCTGAGATTGCACTGAATCTGTAATTTACTCTTGGTAGATGACTATTCTTACTAAGTTAATTTTTCATTACATGTACATCTATAGCCTTCCATCTTTTAATGACATTATGTTTTCTTGAATGCTTTAGTTTTCACTCTACGTATTTTCCACTTATTGGATTAGGTTTATTCCAAAGAATTTTATTATTTTGAGGCTATGGTCAGTAAAAGTACTTCAATAATTTCTCTTTATCTTTATCACTATTATATAGGAAACAACTTATTTTGTATTATTAATTTTGTTGTGTAATTGTTTATCTAATATTTTGGATGGATCATTAAGTTATTTGTTTTACACAGCTCCAATTTGAGATATATGTACTTATAGATATAATTTACTTCTTATGATTATCTTCACTTTATTCCATAGACTTTGAAATGTATTTGGGTATATTTGAGTGTAGAGACTAATTTTTTTAATTTCTCTATTAATCTAATCATTATTCATTGGTCCATGTTTATTATTTATTCTCCATAAGTTTCTACATTTTCTATACCCTGAAAGTGTCTATCTTTGATAGTTGGTGTGTTTCTCAGAGGTACCAATAAGAGAGTTCCTCTTTTCTGATATAATCTACTTGTCTGTTTTTTTTTTTAATTAGGGAATTGGGTCCATTGATAATCATAGTTTTAGTAAAAGGTGTGCATTAATTCCTAACATTGGATTGGTTTTATAGTGCTTCATGATTTCTTAGTCTTCATCTGTTTAAAAAAAATCATAGTCTTGTAATTATTTATCTTATTTTATGAAATTATAATCAAAATGATATTCTTCTTTCCTCTCCTTCTTCCAAACCCTCCCATATATACTTCTTTGCTTGTTTTTCAAATTCATGATCTCCTTTATTAATTGTTGTTATGTATTTATGCTTATGGATTTTCAGAAACTACATCCATAAGATTTCACACACATGACTGCCCCTAAATCAGATGAACAAGGATGACATTTATAGACATGCTAACTAGGATGACAGAAAGCCCTAGAGGCCTCAAACCTACTCAAAAACTATAAGCAGCTAGGAATGCTGCATATGGGAGAAGCAGTCTTTGCCAGGAAGTAACATGCCAATAACAAGCAGTCAGCCCTAAAAATATACATACATATAACATTATACAGACTGATGAGTTTGAACTTAGATATTTACCATACTTCCCCACCCCAACCCCCTACTGCTTCTTGGATGTGTTTAACATTCTCTTCAGTTCAAAGGATTTCCTTCAGGATCCTCTGAAGATCTGGCTTAGTGAATACAGATTACTTTGGCTTTCTTTTGCCATTAAAAGTTTTATTTTCTCTTTCTATTATGACAGATAGTTTTTCTGGGTACTCTAGCCTTGGCTGTCAATTCTGATCTTTCAGACCTTGAAATGCATTCTTTTGTGACCTTCTGGTTTTCAGATTTTTTTCATTGAAAGCCTGTTATTCTGAAATGTCTGACATTATATGTGACTTTGTCATCTTTGGACACTTTTAATAGTTTCTTTTTTTTTTATTTTTTGTGGTTTACTTTTTTTTTTTTTTTCCTTTTAATTGTCTTTTCTACTTAAAGTTCTGTTTGTCTCTTGTGCTTGGTTGGATATTTTTCTATAGATTTGGAAGTTTTTCTTCTAGGGTCTTATTGAACAAATTTTCTATGCAATAGGCATGTACTTATTATCATTCTTCTATGCATATAATGCATAAATTCTACTTTTCCTGGTGTCCCACATAGTTCATACATCCCATTCTCATATATATATTATATATATATATATATAATATATATATATATATAATATATATATATATAAATGAACTTAAACTAGTGATACAGTTCTTCTATTAGACTCGAACATTCCACTTTCCATTTTATAAGTTCTCTTGGTGTTGCTTTCCATTTAAAATTTTCCATTGAATTTTTAATTTCTGATACCATTTCAACATGAATTTTCCTCAGAATTTTCAATTTTAGTTAAATTAGATTTTATATCTTGATATTTTTCTAGAACTCGGACTACCTCATTGATAGTCACTACCATAGGATTGGTAATTTTTAGAAAAGTCATTTTTATTGGCTTTTCGTGTTAATAGTATCTTCATATTTGGATTTGTTCACCTAAAGTTTGTTTTGCATAAAATGTTCTGACATAAACATGTTGGATAAGTAAATGTTTTCCCTGGTGCTTTATTTTCTTTGTTATCTCCCTTGATTAAGTTCAGTGTTAACTAATGTTCAGTTGTGGAACAACTCACTGTTGAAGCCTGGATGAGTTGGTGAAGGTGATTTCAGCTCTGTTGTAGGGACAATGACTTTGGGAGCCCAA
This sequence comes from Peromyscus aztecus, assembly GCA_902168405.1. Classification (NCBI taxonomy): domain Eukaryota; kingdom Metazoa; phylum Chordata; class Mammalia; order Rodentia; family Cricetidae; genus Peromyscus; species Peromyscus aztecus. The sequence continues at coordinate 41,504 of CABHPQ010001246.1, forward strand.
TCATCTCAAAATCCAGGGTTACAAGATATTGTGGATGTGCATTGGGTTTGGATATCTTGGAGAGCTCTAACTTCAACTGCCAGAATGGGCCTCACATCCTATTATTTCCCCAGCTAGAAAGCACATATGGCAACATAGGGTATGAAGTACAGGCAGATGAGCAGATCCCACTACTCTGGATTCACCAGCAAGGTTGCAGAAAGGAAAATAGGAGATACACAGGGGGAAGGAATTGCAGTGATCTGTAAACTGCCTAGCTTGGGGGAGCCCAGTTATCAGTGGATGTGTGAGCACCATGAACCTTAGTTTTCTACAGGTGGACTACAGAATAAGACTATATATGTATCATAAACCAGAAGAGAGAGACAGAGACTCAAACTCAACTAGGATCACATTTGAAAAATTGAAACAGAGATGATAAAAAAATACTTTTATGTAACAGTATTGTGATATGTTGGAAAAGAACTGCATTCATGTTCAACAAACCATGGTCTGATACTGACAGTATGAGAATTATTGAATAGAATTAATGAATCATTTGACATTTGGATAGAAAAATGTTGCATGCCTTGCACTTCTCCACGTGTTTGCAACTGTTCTGCCTCTTTCTTAGTTCTCCTGTGCCATTCCCACGCATAGATTCTACAGAGCATTCCCAGCCCCTCCCTGACACGAATAAGAGAATCAATTTCCATAAATGATACAGCCAGAGGAGTAAATTTGAAGACTTGGAAGGCAGCCAGTTTTCTTGATTCACGGTGATTTTTCTTGCATTGCAAATGTGCTCTGCTGAGGGCATAAGAAACAGAGAAAGTACGTGGCTTAGTCCTACACAGACTGCAGAACTCCACACAAAGGATACTAGAAGATGTCCTTTTAAAGGCCCCAAAGCACTTCTGCCCATATGGTAATACTCTGAAAAGCAGAGGAATGAAATCAGCAGCATGGTCACCTGCTGTAACCCAGTTAGAGCTCACTTTCCATTATATAAAAAGACTAGAACAAACTGCACTAAGGGCAAAAAAATAATGTCAAACATTTATTGAGAACTGTCAGTGTGCTAGTGTCATTAACCCAATTTCTTATTTATTTTTAGTTGCTTTAACATAATGCTCTCTTATGAGACTTGTGTCCTAGTTCTGCAACCTTAAAGTTTTCTTTATACATTCAATATATGCAGAAACAAATAACAATAAGCTGTGAGAATGTCTCAGTGGTTAAAGGCACTGTATACTTTTAAAGACAACACAGATTTGGTTCCCAGTTCCCACGTGGAAGCTCAATATGGTCTGAAACTACACTTGCAGGAATTCCCAGTCTATTCTTCTGATTTCCGCAAGCACTGTAAGCATATGGTTCACAGACACATGTGTAGAAAATACACTCATGCACATAAATGGGAGGTGACCTGGTGGAGAGAAGAAAGGGAGGTATGTGGTTGGTATGTAAAATAAATAAAAAAATTTCTTAATAGTGAAAAATAAGTCTTAAAAATGAAAAGCAGTTGTCATCTATGACTTGGTTCTAAGCAATATTTTCTCAAAAGAAGTAAACACCATTAGACATGTTGCAGAAGAGCTATGTAATAAATATCATATGTTCATTACAATGTAATTTATGTACTGATATAATCTTTGTCATTATTAGTAGCTGACAATGGTAGATACAGGAAGAATATATTTATAACTATTTAAATGATACTTGCATGTTTAATTTTTTACAAAAATCTCTTCCATCAATGAATAAATTTTATCACCAACATGTTCTAAGGCCACAAATTAGAATAATTTTAAAAAGATCTTTTAAAAATTAGACTCGTGCTGTGAATTTCACAAAAACTAAATTTTACTAAAAGTGACTTAGTTTTAATGCCCATGTATAACTCTATTGTTTTGTACATAATGAAATTATGATGATTCTGCATTATGTCATATACCCCCAAACAATACATGCTATTGTCATTGCACTTAGAGGAAAAAGAGGAAGAATAGGACAAAAAAATAGCAACAATATGAGAAACTTAAACACACTGAATATATATTTTTACCAATGCTAAATAAATCTATTGTCAGAAAATCAATGCTCCATAACAGATATAGACATTTAAGAGATATAGAATGCTTTGCAGGTGGCCATAGTTATAGATCTAACAGTATTTATCATATATATCAATATTTGCTTAATTCCACAAGTCTACTAATTCTAAACCTGAACCCTTGAAGTTACAAAAATGACTGGCCTGAGAAGATATGTCATTGATGCAATAGTGACGTGCGCATCCTTGAAGTAATCAACTTTAGTCCCATTCCACAAGATATGACTTAAACCTGACACCATGGTTGGGGTAAGAACCTATGACTAAACAATTCATAGACTCTGGAGGAAAAATACTACTGCTTCATTTTTAAATAGATGTGGTGTTGCACCTATTCCTAACTAATTATTATACTCACGGACTAATGGAACTATCAAACCTCATCTTAGAAGCTTATTTTACAATAGGTGGTGATTAACACTGAACAATATAGCGACCCCACACAAGAGAAGGTGCAGAGAATAAGAGACCAAAGAATGTTCAGCCTTAAAGCAAACATATAATATTGCACACCCTCTACCAATGCTCAATGATAAGTCCAGAAAAAAAGGGGGGTGGGGTGGACAATGAAAAATCAGAGGCACTGTTTGACAAAAAAAAAAAAAGACACAATAGGGAAGCTGCACATACAAACTTACATCAGTTGGGACTGCATGCACCAAATCTATGCAAGCCTAATCCCCAAAATATCCCATTATGTAAAGGGAATTTAGATACACAGTCCCATCACAAGTGATGGAACTATGGAGAATTGCTGCCTGGTAGAGGGAGACAGTTTTCTCTAAGAGTATAGCCCTTGGTAAGAAGATGTTTCTCCAGTGGAATGCCACACATCAAAGAATATTTGAGCAGCAGAAATTGGTTTTGAAGAATTAGAAAATCGAAGGACCCAAAGCTGAGTCAGTATGGTATGGGAGATGGATCTGGAAAGAATTTGGAGAGGAAGATTAATACAATTTGAGTACAATTTTATGTGTTGAAAACCTGATAATTTTTTAAAAAAATCTACAGTATGAAAATTAAGCATTAAGTGGTTCATAAAGAATAAATTTCATTACATAGCTGTTATAATGTTCCTTTGTGCTATAAAAATAGTTAGTGATATTCATCATATTTTGAACAACATGTATTTGATATTTTTGACATCTATGGAGAAAACTCTACATTTAATTGAAAGACCCTAACCCTTCAGGCTTACACCCCCAAGCCTCAGAAATGAGAAACTTCAAGCACCAGGAAATGAGAAACTAAAAATCTAGTTCCCAGGGCAAGCTGACCACCCCTGCAACAATACAACAATGTAAAGAGATTTCTGTTAAGAGATGTGCTCAACTGTGACTGGGAAAGTTGTAAATGTTCCAGTAAGGACCACCGTGACCTGTAAACTCCACTCCCCCCGATACCTTCTTGAGGTTGACGTAACTGTACCCATTATACCAACTCTGTGATCCCTCTGTGATTGTATGGGAATTGTAATCCTGTGGCTTTGGTGGGTTTTTCCTTTAAAAGCACCTATGAACTATGGTGCGGTGCGACTCTTGCTCTTTGAGCAGAGTTTGCCTGACTGTATACAGCCGTAATAAAAACCTCTTGCTATTGCATCAACTGGACTGGAGTCTGGGTTCTTGGGGTGCCCACTCAGGACCCTAAACTTTGGGTCCAACATAATGATATTGTATTCCTTTTCATGAAATGATACGTGGTACTGATCTTTCACTCAGATGTTGAGAATCTACTGAGAATTAAAGTAAAAAGGAAACCGAAACTAAGCATTAGTGACATGTAAATTCTGATACAAATATAAGCTCCATGTGGTTATATAATTTTATGTTTATCATCAGGTTTTATTAGATAAATAGTAGACATATATTCCCAATGTGGGGGTGAATCATGTTGATTTCTATCTGAAGAGTGTTGAAACTTTGGAATTGTGATTGTAGTTAACAAATTTAAGTAGCAATTCATTAGTTTCCTTAGAATTTTGTGTTTATATTTTGACAAGTAAATTTCATTTAATAGAAATTCAGTGGAAGATTGAATTTCATGTACATTTTCAATGCTTTGTTATTCAATGATAATTTGGAATTTACTTTATAATAATACAGGGTATGAGTGAATCAAATAAAATTGAATTTTTTTCTTTTATTACCCATATATTCTCAAAGTACAGATTTGATAAGTGAGGAATCCTGCTTAGATTCAACTCCTCAGCATATTCCTTGAGATCTCTCTTTTTTTTTTTAATAATGTAGTGTGGCCACACAATATTTAGGCTATCCAGTAGCACCAAATGCCAATTCATCACTAAACCATTCTTAAAGGAAGATTCCATTTAACAGTTATGAAAGGCAGAATTAATCATAAATAGTGAATTTTTATAAACTTTCTGCTGGTGAAAGATAAACTTAACTAATAATTAAAACATTCAGAGGCACAGAATTTCCACATGGCTTCATTTATCAGAGCACATATTGATTATCAATTAATTCTCAGCCTCAATATGATACATTTCTGTGATGTATCACAGAAATTTTAAGGAATCCCTTGCAAATAACTAGAACTGGAGGTCATCTTTTTTTCTTTTTATTCTTTAAGTTTTCAATTATTTAAATATAAATGAATAGAAAAAAATTCATTGAGTAATTGATTTAAACCTATGTTATGAAACAACAATATTCAGAACAATCTTAATCTTCCTCCCTGGAATGACCTTAACCACTTTATTTTTGGAAAATTTCACTCAAACACACACACACACACACACACACACACACACACACACACACACACATATCATTACTATCAGATGTATTTAAATAAAGCCAGATACAATTTAACATCTGTTTCAGATACCATTGAAATCTGTCTCCATAAAAAGAATATACAGTCCTTAAGAAAAAAAAAAGGCTATGACCTGAAATACTCCTTTTCCTTTCTCTGATTCTGCTCAAGCAGACTGAGTAGTTTAAAGTGGAGTAGGAAAGGCAATGTCTTGGTAAGGACTCTCTGAAGGGCATCGTAAACAAGGTGAAGTATTGTTGAGAAGGAAGGCTGTTCTCTATGGAGAAAGAAGGTAGCTTTCCTTGGTATGTGAATCTACATGGAGCCAAACAAGCTACTGATGTCGATGATTAGAGAAACTACTAAATAAAACCCCTCTTTTCAAGATTTCTGAGTGTTTGACACTATGAAGAGAATAATACAGTGGCTGACATGCTGTCCATAGTCATTTTTAAAGATTATCAGTGTCTTAGCCATTCTGACAGGCATAAGGTAGTATCTCAGAGTTGTTTTGATTTGCATTTCCCTGATAATTAGGGATGTTGAGCAATTCCTTAACTATCCAGTGACTGAGGGATCTGGAAGCAGAGATCCACGGCTAGGCTCTGGGTGGAGCTCCGGGAGTCCAATTAGCGAGAAAGAGGAGGGTCTATATGAGCGAGAATTGTTGAGACCAAGGGTGGATAAAGCACAGGGACAAATAGCCAAATGAATGGAAACACATGAACTATGAACCAATGGCTGAGGGGCCCCCAATGGCTGGATCAGGCCCCCTGAATGGGTGAGACAGTTGATTGGCTTGATCTGTTTGGGAGGCATCCAGGCAGTGGGACCTGGTCCTGTGCTCATTATGAGTTGGCTGTTTGAAACCTGGGGCTTATGCAGGGTTGCTTGGCTCGGCCTGGGAGGAGGGGACTGGCCCTGCCTGGACTGAGTCTACCAGGTTGATCTCAGTCCTGGTGGAGGCTTTGCCCTGGAGGAGGTGGAAATGGGAGGTGGGCTGGGGGTAAAGGGAGGGTGACGGGAGTGGGGAGAACAAGGGAATCCGTGGCTGATATGTAGAACTGAATGGTATTGTAAAACAAAATAAAATAAAATAAATCCAAACTAAAAAAAAAAAAAAAAAAAAAAAAGATTATCAGTGTCCTACTCAAATGACCACTCTTAACATGAGAAAATAACAATAGTATGCATAAAGTATCTCTGAATTTCTTATTTTACAAATAGAGTGCATTTGGCCCCATATTAATATACATGTATAATTTATATACCATGCTGTACATAATATATTTCTATGAATATAATTTATGGAGCTAACATCTGAATTTCAATTTTTTACATTTCATAATCTGAATTTTATACAATGCATTAATTTTGATAGATGCATGCAAACTTAAGTATATGAATAAAAACACTGTGTGTCTTTTAAGAACTGCAGTGAGTTCTACAGGTTAAAATTTTCATATTATAAAGTATTCACTATATTTTACATACAAGAAAATAAATTAAAATATAGATGATAATATTTCTTTAGAGAGGCAAAAACATGTGATTTTTTTTTTTCTCTGTGATATTTTTGACAGCTTGGTGAATTCCTTTTGGGTGACCCTGAACTGATAATGATGTGCCCTGCTTATGAAGGATCATCAATCTTGGAAAATCTCAGTGACAACATCAGTGTCAATTTCTTGATCATGGCAGATATATATCTGAAGAGCTTGCACTTATGCTGAATTAAAAGCATCATGGCCTACACAAACAGTCACCAGCACAGCAAAGTGATAGCATGTTTGAGAAATTCAGAGAATTTGTCACAATCCAATTAAGAAGAAAGTTGAAACCATTGAAAAATATGAAATGAAGTAATGATTAATTTTTTAGTAATTGAAAGTCAGACTATGTGTTAGTTCCTAGATTATTATAAAAAATAACTTTAATTGGAATTTCTTAACATAATATGCTTCAAATGCTGATGTAAGATTTTTATCTTCACAATAGATATTATTCTTACTAGTGTAGAAAATTTTAACATTTATATTACTAAAACTTAATAAAAACACTAAATAAACAAAGTTGTGTATCATGAAATTATTAATCTGAAAATATTAAGCATTCTAAATTAAGCCTTAAATTTTCCCAAAAACTTTAATGCACTAAATTGAAAAATATATATTCTGACATAATTACAACTCATTTTACATTGTATAAAAATTTGTTTTATAAAGTTAATGTCTATTTTTTTGTTTTTGGTATTTTGAGAGGGTTTCTATGTGTCGTTTTGGTGCCTGTCCTGGATTTCACTCTGTAGACCACACTGACCTTGAACTCACAGAGATCCGCCTGGCTCTGCCTCCCAAGTGTTTGAATTAAAGGTGAGTGCCATTTATTACAGGTCATTGCCATTGCTCTTAGTTACCATATTGCTCAAGAGCCAGGAGGATCTCTGTGAGTTCGAGGCTAACCTGGTCTACACAGTGAGATCCAGGACAGGCACAAAAACTACACAGAGAAACCCTGTCTTGAAAAACCAAAACCAAAACCAAAACCAAAACAAACAAACAAACAAAAAAACAAAACCAAAACAAAAGAATATATTGTTCAAAACATCACATATTTGAAACACAGATAAATCAATCTGATAATCACCAAGATACTGTCTTGAAAGTTGTTATGCATGCAGGAGAAAACAAGCAAACAAACAAACAAAAAGACAAAATATCATCCTTATTCAGGGGGGGACCCTGAAAGTTGTAATAATGACTGTCCTGATTGGACATTCACATTGGTGCAGCCGTGACACAAATGTCATTGGAGAAACAGGAAAACTTTTTGTGTGAACTAAGGTCCTGTTCACTCCATAATATAGAACACAGACCTGACACCATTATTAGGACTAAGAATCCATGGCTATTCAGAACATGGAACCTGGTGGAAAACATAATGTGTTGCTCTTCTTACTGGACATAAACACCTAATGACTTGTCACTATTCCCATAGATTATTGCATGCCTCAACGTTCTTTTGAGAAGCTTATCTTTGCAGTACATGGTTATTAACGGAGGGTTACAACTGATAAAGGTGCAGAGAATAAGGAAAAGGGGAGTGCTCACTGCTAAATGGGCCATCTCCATCATATGTTCTTCCTCCAAGGTTCCGTGATCCGTTTTTGAACAGGTGACAGATAAACTGAAAGAGGCAGAGGCAGTGAATGACTACTACAGGAAACCAGTGTTTTCCAGACACAACAGAACAGTTGCAGTGGATGACTACTACAAGAAAACTGTGTTTTCAATATACAGCAGAACAGTTGCAGTGGATGACTACTACAGGAAAACAGTTTTGAGTTGCATTGCTCAGGAACTTTCATGTTTTATTTTGTTGTTGTTGTTCTCCTTCTTTCTTCTTCTTCTTCTTCTTCTTCTTCTTCTTCTTCTTCTTCTTCTT
>CABHPQ010001246.1:49833-83901 GCA_902168405.1 Peromyscus aztecus
CTTCTTCTTCTTCTTCTTCTTCTTCTTCTTCTTCTTCTTCTTCTTCTCCTTCTCCTTCTCCTTCTCCTTCTCCTTCTTCTTGTTTTTTTTTGTCACCTTGAAACAAGATATAGATTTTTGAGAAGAGGAATCTCAATCAGAAAAAAACTCCATAGGGTTGACTGCTGGGCATTTTATTGATTAATAACTGATGTGGGAAGGCCCAGTTCATGGTGAGTGTTGCAGTCCTGGAGTGCTTGATCCTGAGTTTTAAAAGAGAGTAGGCTGAGCAAGCCATAAGGAGCAATGCCATAAATTGCATATCTCCTTTGGCATTTGCTTCAGTTTATGCCTCCACATCCCTTTGTTGATTTCCTGCCTTGACTCCCTTTTATGGTGAACAATAATTTATAAGATGAAATATATCTTTTCTTTACCAAGTGTTCTAGGACCTAAAGTCTTGGTTATTGTCCTTATTACAGCTACTTAGAATCCTAAGTAGAACACCATCCACTTTTTCCTTTGAGATAAAGCCTCTCACTGGCCTGGATCTCATTTTTGCAGGCTGCCTGGCAAGCCCTAGAGATCAGCCTATCTCCAAGTTACCAACATTGCAATTACAAGCTTATATCACCATGACCCACAGTCTAATGTTTATAAATGTTTATGTCTTACTGTAGTGAGTGTGCTTAGATATCTGTGTTTTGCTCCATCATTGGTACAATGAAAGCTGAGGAAGTCATCATGTGAATGAGAATGCAGTTGTGATATGCTAGAAGCATTAGTAAAATGCACACGTAACAGCTTCGAGAAACACATTGCCATGTGTATGATGTGTGTTTTCACATTTTGTGTTTAATTCCCAGGACTCCCAGTACATACCAGCTGAAGGATATTGAGTGAATTTTGGTCTGAGACCAAGGTAGAATAATGATTGTGAGGCTACGGGTCAAGAGGCAATGGAAACATGCAGGTGGAAAAGGCAGGACGAAGATGTCTGGTTCTCAATACATTTCTCTTAACTTCTTAAGTTTTCAAGGATAAACCTTGCCTACATATTAAAGTCATTCACCTGTATAAAATGTTACCCAAAGGGACACTTTGTCACCTTGAAATGTTTTTATGTGAGAATTGTGAAGGAAAGACAACACATGGTATGAAAGAAGAATCACTGGATTCAACTTCCGTACAAAAAAAGAAATATTTTCTTTTCCCCCAAGGAGTTGGAGAGCCCTCATTCTTTTCGGCTTTGCTTTCTTTGTGTTGTTTTATTCTCCCTGCATCTCTCATTTATCTAACTCCCTATTTGCTTCCTTTTTTCGTTTGTCTTTTTAAACTTCTTTTCTATATTCTACATCCCTTTGAGTATTATCAAGAAGAGTACTGTCTATTAATCCTGGAAAATGGAAGAGCAGGAGGCTCAGGTTCTAAGAAATATGCTCTGAGGTTGCTAAGATGCCAAACGATGACTCAGTTAATGACCTGTGGGATCCTGTGTGTGCTCACTTCCTTGCTGTATAAGTGGCTGGGGAGAATAAATCTTTTGAGATTAGTTTCTCTATTTCCTGTGAAAAATGAAAGAAAAAAATAAGATTCCTGGCACCAGTGGTTGCCTAGCACAATTATTCTTCCAATTCTCAATTTGAAATCCAAGAACTCTGTTGTTTAATGATACTTTCTTTGTGTGTTTAAAAAAAAGAAAATTTCAATCTTGTCACTGCAAATTTAGTGAAAGCATATCACCAAATTCAAAATGCTAAAAGCTTACAAATATCAGATAGATTTTAACTGAGTTTGAAATAGTACTCATTTAAAAGTGGCAGGGAGTTCTAATGTGTTTGAACTTTCTTCTTCTTTGAAGACAAAATGACAAAGTCATTTAATTGCTGGAAATAATATAATAGCATCTAACCTAGAAGCTTGGGTATTAAGCACCATATGCTACAGGCAATAGCTAAAATCCAGACTCATAGTTTGGATGTGATCAATTAACTTTCTGTAAAGAAATCTTGTTCTAAGTCTGGGTACACACATGGACTAGACTAGAGTACAGCAAATGGGTTCAGTCCAGAGATGTGCATAAGAAGAAGGGTAAGTATATGAACATATAAGGGGTAATCAGAAACTGAAGATATATAGAACAGTACTGAGAAAAAGAAGAATTCATTGAGGTAGCAGAAACTAGATTCTAAATGAATAGAGGAGAGAAAATGAGTCAGGTTTGTTAAAGGTGTCTAATTCTTTGAAGCAAATAAAAAAGTTGAACAAAGTCATAGTTATAGGTACTTTTGTTTTTTTTTTATTTATTTTTCAAGTAATTTTTATTCATTTTACATACCAAACACAGATTCCCCCTCTCTTCCCTCCTCCTGCCCCTCCAGGCTTCCCCCTCAACCTACCCCCTATTCCCTCCTCCAACAAGGTAAAGCCTCCCATGGAGAGTCAGCAGAGCCTGGGACATTCAGTTGAGGAAGTTTGAAGCCCCTCCCCCTGCATCAAAGCTGTGCAAGGAGTCCCACCGCAGGTATTGGGCTCTAAGAAGCCAGCTCATGCACTAGAGATGGATCATGACCTTACTGCTAGTAGGCCCCTTAAGCAGATCAAGCTACAGAACTGTCTCACTTATGTAGAGGACCTAGTCCAGTCCAATGGAGGCTCCATAGCTATTGGTCTAAAGTTCATAAGTTCCCACTAGTGTAGCACAAATTGCTAAATGATCTTATTAATAAAAATCCCAGAGCCAGATACTGGGGTGAAAACTGAGAGATCAGAGGAATAGAACAAGCCACAGCCAACCTCACCTTAGCAACTCCTCAGCTTCCAGAGAGAGCTACTTCCTATATACTCATTCCTACATACCTTTCTCTGATCTGCCATCTAACTTCCTCTCTCCACCCAGCTTTATCACATCCTGTCTATCTGTATAGACCTCCAGACCTCTATGGTTAACTAGTTCTGGGATTAAAGGTGTATGCCACCATGCCTGGCTCTATTACCAGTGTGACCTTGAACTCACAGAGATCCTTATGGACCTCTGCCTCCTGAATGCTAGGATTAAAGGCATGTGCTACCACCGCCTGGCCTCTATGTTTAGTATAGTGACTGGTTTTTCCTCTGATCTCCAGCCAAGCTTTATTTATTAGAGCACAAATAAAATATCACCACATACTAGTTTGGTTTGGTTGTCTCTGTAGGTTTTCCCATTATGAACTTAATGCCCCTTCCACATAGAATCCCTCTTCTCTCTCTTTGACTGGACTCCTGGAGCTCAGCATGGTGCTTGACTGTGTATCTCTGCATCAGCTTTTATCAGTTACTGGATGAAGGCTCAATGATGACAGGGTATTCATTGATCTGATTACTTGGGTAAGCCAGTTCAGGTACCCTCTCCACTATTACTAGTAGTCTAAGCTGGGTCATCCTTGTGGATTCCTGGAAACATCCCTAGGATCTGGTTTCTCCCTATGCCCATGATGTCTCCCTCTATCATGGTATCTCTTTCTTCACTCTCCCATTCTGTCTCTATTCCAGCTCAACCATCCGGTTCCCTTATGTTCTCATCACCTACCCTTCATTGTACCCCCTCATCCCTAGTTTATTCATGGATATCTCATCTATTTCCCCTTCCCAGGGCCCTCCATGCATCACTCTTAGGGTCTTCCTTGTTGTCTAGCTTCTCTGGATCTGTGTGTTGTAGTCTGGTTATCATTGCTTTACATCTAGTATCCACTTATGAGTGAGTACATACTATGTTTATTCTTCTGAGTCTGAGTTACCTCACTCAGGATGATGTTTTTCTAGATTTGTCAATTTGCCTGCAAATTTCATGATGTCATTGTTTTATTGTTGTTGAGTAATACCCCATTGTGTATATATGTACCACATTTTCTTTATCCATTCTTCGATTGAGGGGCATCTAGGTTGTTTCTGGGTTCTGGATATTACAAATAATGCTGCTATGAAGATAATTGATCATTTGACCTTGTGGTATGATTGAGCATTCCTTGGATATATGCCCAAGAGTGGTGTAGATGAGTCTTGAGGTAGATTGACTCCCAATTTTCTGAGAAACCACCATAATGATTAATTAAATTTTCAGTCCTCAGTTTACCCATTGACTAAATATGTTCTCTAAAGAGATGGCAGAAAGATTTTAAGAGCCCAAAGAAGTTAATAACATCAAAGAAACAGTGCTTTCCAAACACAAGAAGGGCAGTTGCACATAGAATCCCACATTTTGAAAAGCATGGACAAGAACCTGCTCAAGTTCCAGCCAGAAATAATTCTGACCCAGAGATTCTGGCGACTAACTGCCAAGTTGTTGGCATTTGGTATCTGCTAGGAGAGGAAGAGTCACTTTTCCTTAATGAACCTATTAAGTTAACCCCATACTGACTCTCAAGAATAGCTAGGAACTACAAACTTGATTAAGAAAAAGTAAATAAAACCCCAAAGTTGGATGAGAAATGATGAGAATGTGAAAGTGAGGGTAATGGTAGGAGCTGGGGAGAGAGTATGTTCAAAAAATTAAATTTTTTTTTTAAAAAAAGCTTTTTAAAAAAGAAACAAAATTTAGATTTTTGTCTTTAAAATCAATTCTTCTATTATACAGTACATCCCAACAACAGTGTCCCTTCCCTTCACTCCTCTCAGCTACCCTCTGTAGTTGGAAGTTCTCATATGTCCTACCCGGTCCACAGCTGTTCAGACCCAAGTAAACACACAGAAGCTTATATTAATTAAAACTGCTCAGCCATTAGCTCAGGCTTAACAGCTGACTAGCTCTTACACTTAAAATCAGCCCGTTTCTTTTAATCTATGTGTGTTCCGTGGTTTTACCTGTGTGTCATTATATGCTGCTCCCTGGACAACAGGCTGGCGTCTCCTTACTCAGCCTTTATCTTCCCAGAATTCTCCTTGTCTGTTTATTCCACTTATAGTTCCTGCCCAGCTACTGGCCAATTAGCGTTATATTAAACCAGTGTAGAAAAGCATTATCCCACAGCATTTCCCCTTTTCTGTTTAATTAAAAAGGAAAGTTTTAACTTTAACATAGTAAAATTATATATAACAAAACAGTTATCAAGAAAGAATTCCAGTTACAATATCTAGTCTATTTATATTTGACAAATTCAAAGAAATTCTATTTATCCTGTATTTGTGAGTCTAAAGTTTCATATCTAGCTTATCTTTTATCATAACTAAATCAAATTGATACACCTCCCTAAGAACTTGACTTCACTATCTAATAGGGAGAATGACTTCCTGATTAGTGTCAGAATTTAAGAGTTCTTAAAATAACTAAGGGAAATTATAGCTATCTAGTCTTCAACTACATCAAAGACCTCAAAAGGATATATTACCTAAGTAAACAGAAAAATTAATTGTAAGCAACTTCCAAGATTCTGGAAATAACAGAGACAACTGCCTGCCTGAAAAGTCATGCAAAGTTCCTTTGTAACTTTAGGGCATCCATCTTTAGCCTATAGGCCTTGAGTTTTTTAATCTCATCTCCATGTGGCCTTTAGAATACCTGGCAGTCTCCTCTGCATAGCAGGAACCTGAAGGACTATCTCTTCTTGCAAAATTCAGTGGTCACCTTCCTATGGGTCCTGCATTTCCAGTCAATACAACATTTTGTCAAGCAGTCCAGGCAAGAACAGTTTCTTGCCCACATGTCTATTTTTGCCAAGAAGAAGATATACTCCATATAGAGTATCTTTGATGCCCATCTTTCTCTTTGAAGTAAATGGGTGCTGCCAGGAGCAGACATATCTCAATATCCAGAAAAGTCTAAATTTTTAAAACATTTTAAATGCTATATTCTTTAGGTCTTTGAAGTGTTTGAGGATTACCTACCTAATTGAATTATATCTATGTATACCTAGAAAACTTAAAATGACTAGAAGTTTGACTATCATAGAAGACTAATTATTAATCTGTATTTCTTAATTATCCATTACAATTTAAATGTATATATACAATTTAAATGTACATGTAAATAAACACAATACCTTAAACAAGACTAGAAATATATATATATATAGTATAACAAAATTAACTTTAAATTTGTACCAATAAACTAAAATCTATACCAATGTAAAACATTTTTAAAAAGTTGCTCTTTAAAAGTAGGTTCAACAGTCCATCCTTTTATCCTATCATATCTATATCCTTTATTTCCATATCACATCCCCCTTTCTTCTTTTAGAAAACTATGGTCATATTGACTATGACCAATAACAATTTGTAACCAATATCTTAAACAAAGACAAACATCCATAATCCATTTTTGGGGAATGTGGGTTTAGTTTTCTAGGCTACTTCCTGCTGATAGAGGGCACTGTATTCTTATGGGAATCCTGAGAAAATTAAGAATTATAGTTAAGTCCTGACTGGAATAGTCTGTGAGGCTGCATTATCTGAGCCAGTTGCCCAGCTAGCTCAGTTGGTAGAGCATGAAACTCTTAATATCATGGTCATGGGTTCGAGCCTCATGTTGGGTGCCAAATGTAGATAAATATCTAAGCAGTCTTATTAAATAAAGAACACAGAGCCAAATATAGGGGTGAAAGCCTTAGAAATCAGGGAAACAGTGAGAGCCACCAACCACCTTACCTCACCAGCTTTGTAACTTTCAAAATGCCATGACTTCCTTTCTGCCCAGGATTTTATTGCCTTGCTGTTCTCCCCCTCATTGGCTCTTAGCCCAACTACTTCACTTCCTTGTTTCTGACTGTCTGTATAGACCTGCAGGTCTCTATTGTTGGTACTGGGATTAAAGGTGTGTGTCACAATGCTTGGCTCTGTTCCCTAGTGTGACCTTGAACACATAGAGACCCTGCCTGCCAAGTGATCAAATTAAGTGTGCTACCACTGCCTGACTTTTGTGTTATTGGCTTGCTATTTGCTCTGATCTCCAGGCAAACTTTATTTATTAATATACAAATAAAATATCACCACATTTCAACACAAATCAAATATCAACAAAACCCTGCACATTCCCTCTGCCACAGATATACTGCCCCTCTGAGTCCTCTTCAGAAAAGAGCAGACTTTCAAGAGAAGACAGCCATATAGGACAAAACAAGATACTTTAGACAAGACAAAAGCCTTCATATCAAGGCTGGGCAAAGCAACATAATATGATAAATGTCCCAAGAACAGGCATAAGAGTCAGAGAACAGTCCACTCATGCTATTAGGAGCCCTACAAAAACACCAGGCTAAAAGCCATAATATATACGCAGAAGACCTGGTATAGACCCTTGCAGGCCCCACGCTTGCCTCCTCATTCTCTGTGAGTCCTGCTTAGTGGGTTCAGTTGGCCATTGTCTCCTGTTATCCTCCACCTTCTTTGACTCCTACAGTATTCTCCACCTTTTCCACAGGATTTCCAAATCTCCTGGGGGAGGAGTATGATGGAGAACTCCAATTTAGACTCTCTCTCTCTGCATAATCTGGCTGTGAGTCTCTGAATTTGTCATTTGTTCCCATATGCTGCCGGATAACCCTCTCTGGTGATAGGAAAAAGCACTGATCTATGAGTATAGCAGAATCACATTAGAAATCTGCAGCTGAAAGTTTTCCTGTGTCCCACGCAGTCCACAGCCACTCAGACCCAAGAAAACACACAGAGGCTTATATTAATTAAAACTGCTCAGCCATTAGCTCAGGCTTACCACTGACTGGCTCCTACACTTACACTCAGCCCATTTCTGTTAATCTACATGTCACCATGTTTTCCATGGCTTTACCTTTGTGCCATTACATGCTGCTCCCTGGGTGGTGGGCTGGCATCTGCCTTAACTCAGCCTTCCTCTTCCCAGAGAATTTTTTTTTTTGGTCAGTTGTGTTTGCTTCTACCCTAGGTTTCTGAGTTATCCAGTCTTCCCTTCCTGTAAATGAGGCAATACATGGGATTGGTTCCCTCTGGTGGCCCAGACCTTAAGTTAAACTAAATGTTGGTTGGCCACTTCCACAAGTTCTATGTTACCATTGCTTCAGCACATTCTGCTGGAGGGACATACTGTAGATCATGGGTTTGATGCTTTGGCTGGTGTCCAGATTTCTCTTTCATAGTCTTCACAGTACCTTCTAGAGCAAAAGAGACTTGAACTTAAGAGTGAAGGCTCCATATAAGCACCAGATCAATTTCTACATTAAGCTGTGTGGATATTGTCCTCAGCAGTGGGGCCCCAACTGCCAGTTTTGTGAGAGTGACCTTCTGTTCCAGAATGAGCCTGACTTGTATAGGAATCTCCATGGGAACCCTTAGGCCCAAATCACAACCGAATACAATCCAGTCCTACCACTGGAAGCCTTACCTGGCTACAAAATATGTCCAGTTCAGACTCCATGTCCTCCATTACTAGGAGTCCTCACTACAATCACACTCATAGATTATAGAAAGTTTCTACTACACTAGGTATCCATAACCACCACTCAAATGAACCCCAATTACAGCTGTCTCTCACCATAGTCTCTCCCTCCCTCCATCCCTCCCCGCCCCTACCTGTTCCCTCCTGCTCTTGTCCCCACCAGCACACATACAAAATTTATTCTAATTCCCCTTCCAAGGGAACTCCAAAGTAATGGAATCATACCTATTATTAATTTCATTTTAAAAGTTAACTACAGCCGGGCAGTGGTGGCACACGCCTTTAATCCCAGCACTCGGGAGGCAGAGGCAGGCAGATCTCTGTGAGTTTGAGGCCAGCCTGGTCTCCCAAGGGAGTTCCAGGAAAGGCGCAAAGCTACACAGAGAAACCCTGTCTCGAAAAACAAACAAACAAACAAACAAAAGTTAACTACATAGTTTTATTTCTAAAGAGTGATTTTTTTATTATTTATTTTTAAGTTTAATTATTTATATATATATATATATATATATATATATATATATATGTTACAATGGGCATGGTTTTGCAGATGTAATGCCCCATGGTGGCCAGAAGAGGACAAAGGATCCCGCAAAACTGGAGTTATACTATGTCCTGAACTATTTAACATGGGTGCTGGTAACTGAACTTTGGTCCTCTAAAAGAACAGTATGCATATGCATTCTAAACTACTGAACTTATCTCTCTAGCTCCTGTAGTCAGCTATTATGACAAGGGCAGACTAATAATATGTAAGCAACTTAAGAATTAATACCACACCACAGAACAAATCAATTTTAGAATTACTAAGTAACACATTTCTTTGAAGAGTAAAGCTTATCTAAAACTACTGAAATATAATTTAAATTTACACTTTACATCTTATTTCAATGATGTCTATTGCATCCCATTTTGAATGATTTTTGTATGTAAGACATTGTTTCCTGTCTAGTTGAATGCATTATTATTTGGAAGTAAATCTTATCAATAAAAGGATTTGTTAAAATATCATGTCTTATTTTCTGTTTTTAGAGACAAATGAATATTTGGGAAAATACTGATACACTGTAAATTTATATGTGTTTAGTGTCCATTTGAAAATAATTAGCTGCACTACATTTATGATTAGTGATATTCTATAGTTTAAATGCATATTATGAATGATATTTCTGGAAATAAATATCAGAGATACAATACGCAATACTCAGCTTTAGTAATAAACTGTCCTGTATGAGTTTAGAAAACATTACCTTATTCTTTGTAAATAGAATTTAAATAATATCACATACATCTCTGACATATTTAAACTTTAATTTTTCTGGTGAGATTTTTCTTATTATAATTAATATAATTTAGTGTTTTAGGAAACTCTTAATTGAGAAGAACAAAGGCACAAATACAAGTCCCAGTTTCAGAATTTTAACTCTGAAGCTTTCTTATGTACTTTATTCATACTGCAAATTATAATAACTTTTAAAATGGTCCCAAGCTAGAAAATTATAGAATAAAGAGAAGATTCAAAGATCATAAATATTTGCAAGACAAATAACACACATACTGTAGCATCAAAGAACCTTAATTCAAGTCATGAATAAAAGCATCACACTATAATATGTAGTAGTTTCATAGTGAGGATGTTTTAATGATGCATCTAATTATATTTTAAAGGAAATCCAAAGCCTCATTTTTTCTTAATTATCTCAAGTACATGATTAAATAGTTTTATCCTCTTTTGCATGAATACTTTCAGAGAATTCCTTGAAAATTATTACTCTGGTTACAAGACCAATGCTTTTCTGAACACTACATACATCATCCCATTAAGATGTTCACAGACATGGTTGTTTTTATTCCTATGCAAATGTGAGTCATTAAACTATTGAGGTTTACTGAGATGTTAACACAAGGAACAACCAATCAATTCATTGTTTACTCATCCACCAGAATATGTGTTAATATTCAAAACACAGATGTGATAAATTATTTTATTCTTTAGCAATTTTTTTTTGTTTTTTTGAGATAGGGTTTCTCTGTATAGTTTTGGTGCCTGTCCTAGAACTCAGTCTGTAGACCAGGCTGGCCTTGAACTCATAGAGATCCACCTGGCTCTGCATCCCAAGTGCTGGGATTAAAGGTGCATTCCACTGCTGCCGGGCTCTACTTTTTACCAAGGCTACAAACTTAGTAAGTCAACTTGATAAACCTCCCTAAGAACTTGACTTCACTATCTAATAGGGAGAATGACTTCCTGATTAGTGTCAGAGTTTGAGAATTCTTGAAATAAATGACTTGCTGAGAACCTTTTTACATAAGATTCCTAGAAGGAAAAAATTACAAGAGAAGAAAAGTACAGATTAGGTTGCCTTCAATTGAGATGTGGCTAAGAGGATCCCATGGAAGTCACCAAACAGTGCAGGCTGTTGTTAAGATAATGGATTGCTTTCTACAAAGTGGAAGCAGGGTCCCACTGCCAGGCCAACACCCTAACAACTAACTGAACATGAAGAAGTTAAGCTGGTGCCTACATGAAGCCTTCACCCCTCGGCTCTTCTGTATTTGACAGAAGGTACTCTGAAGGCTACCAAACACAGAACATAAACACCAACCCAGCCACAAAACATTTGGCCTACAATCTGTCCTGATATGCCAGGGAAATGGTGCCTCAGAACTTGTGAGAGTAGCCAGGCAATATCTGATTTCACTTAAGATCCACTTGGTGAGATGCAACCCCCACCCAACACTGATTGGGTGAGCAAGACCAAGAGACTAGCTAGCTCAGAGACTTAAGGCAAAACCTCACATTACTGGTCTTAAGAAAAATTAGTTTCGCCGGGCAGTGTTGGCGCACGCCTTTAATCCCAGCACTCGGGAGGCAGAGCTAGGTGGATCTCTGTGAGTTCGAGGCCAGCCTGGGCTACCAAGTGAGTTCCAGGAAAGGTGCAAAGCTACAAAGAGAAACCCTGTCTCGAAAAACCAAAAAAAAAAGAAAGAAAAATTAGTTTCAATAAAATGACTCCTAATGATATTCTGCTATCCAATCATCATCAGAGAGGCTTCCTCCAGCATCAGAGATGAACATCAGAATAGACCCAGAGCCAGACATTATGTGGATAGAGAGTTTAAAATGGGTGTCTCCATCAAATCTGCCCCCTCAGAGCTCAGGGGAAGGGAGAAAGAATGAGTAAAATACCCAGGGCAGGGGATGGAAGGTACCAGATACCAGGAAAACAATGCTTTCTGAATTAACTAAGCAAGATATATAGGAACTCACCAAAACTGAAGCAGCAAGCAAAGGACCCACACCGGTCTGGACCAGGTCCTCTGTATGTATAATATAACCTTTATCTTAGTATTTTTATGAGACTCCTGAGTATGAGAATGAGTGGTTCTTTGATTCTTGTGCCTGCTCTTTGGACTTTTTTCATCCTGTTGGTTTGCTGTGTCCAACATCAACATGATATTTTTTGCTTCATCTTATTATATGTTATCATGTCATGTTTGGTTTTGTCTCTTAGAAGACTATTCTTATTTTAATGATAGATAGAAAGGGAGTGGTTCCAGAGGGGAAGAGAGGTGGAGAGGAACTGGAACTAGTAGAGGGGAGGAAAACTATAATCAAATTATATTATAAGTTAAAATATAAAATAAAATAAAAAATCGAGATAGATATATTTATTAATATATGGGTAGATATATAGATAGACTGTTAGGTACACAGATGATGAGAGATTTATAAAATATTTCTTTAAAGTAACTTTCAATGCCTCTGCCAATAAACTGTTAATAAGGAATACATACAACTTTCAGATTTTGGCATTATTGACAAAATATCACTTTACCAAACCAAAATAAATAAATAAATTGAAGATTGGAGAATGGGAGTTTCTAATCCCCCACTTCACTTTAGTCAATCTTTGACTCAGTGTCCGGAGAAGGATTCATCCTAAATTTCTTGTGTTGTAGCTTCTGTTTGACTCTGTCACTTCTACAGCAAAGGCGATACTTATGGTCACTTGTCAGCATTCTTACTTGCTCGATGCTTGTCGCATCTGCCAATCTAGAACTGGTTCTTCAGGAAGGACTCTGGCCTAATGCATTGGACTTACCAGATACGGAGAATGGGAATTTGTGTGCAATTACTGAAATTCTTAATGAAAGTTTTGAGAGAAGATTTTTGAAACACATAGAAGAGATACTAAAATATCATGGGTATTGAGATGAGGCTATTACAGCGATGGATGAAACAGAATTCAGAAGGAAAAAGAAAGTACCTAAACAGAACCAAAGTGTTAGGTGTAATGCCCTGGTGAAGATGTGGAGGCAGGTGTGAGAAATTCCTAAAATAATGTCTAGAAAAGTAAAACTGGGCAGGGGTGGAGGTGCATGGCTTTAATCCCAGCAGTTGGGAGGCAGACACAGGTATATCTCTGTGAGTTCTAGGCCAGCCTGGTCTACAGAGTGAGTTCCAGGACAGCCAGGGCTACACAGAGAAATCCTGTTGGAAAGAGGGTTCAGTGGGAGTAAGTCTTGGTGGAAGATCAGATGATCTAATTTTGATACAAGGATACATGGTGGAAGAGAAGAACTACTCCCCAAAGTTGTTCTCTGACCACCCTAACAATGTTGTGATATACATGCGCGCACACACACACACAAATACAATGTATTTAAAACTAAATAGCTAAATTCTAAAACTCTTGAAATTAGAGGATTGGCTAAATCACTTGGTAGAGTATTAGGGAAGTGCAGCAATTATAACTTACTATTTTAAGTTTTAAAATACATTCTAATGAAATTGTTTCAAATGTTTGCAAGTAAGAGGAAGAACAGAAAAATAATTTTAAAAAGACACAATTTATTTTGTCAAAAATTGCAAAATGGATGAAGGAATATAACACGCTAAAAACAAAAGAAAGAAACCTTTTGTATTTCACAAGAGTTAAAATGTAACAGAAGAAAATAAATAATATTTTGATGGACAAACATTTCTGATGGCCTTAGAGTAAATGAATTTTACCATTTAAACCTCCAAGGAGACAGCTTATGATTGCTACTTTCACATTAGGAGAAGTTAAATATATGGTAGCTGAAATGCCAGGATTTGTTACAAAATAATCCATTAGAAACATTTTTTTTTTATCCTTTACATTACTGGGTCCCATTTATTTTTTTCTCAAAGATCAAAGAATAAATCTTAACAGTTCATCTGTTTATTTGTCTTCAAAATCAATACCTTAGCTAACATGGCATGGATCATATCTTAAATAGATATCAATAAAACTAATACTTCACACATATTCAAGAAAAATAATTTTCTCAAAATAGTGATGTTGATATTTGATATTTTTACTTCATGGCTACAGGCTTTTAAATATTTTTTTTACTATCAAGTTATAGTTCTTTTAGAATTACCAATGAATGCAGATGTATGTCTTCATTCATGTTTAAAACAGAACAGACTTTTCCTTAGTTAATTCTGTCGATGGTAATTACATGACTCAAAGTAGCAACAACAAAATGTATTTTACAAGATTCTGAAACCTGAGTGTGGCTTAACTATAGAGGAAATATTGTGATTTATTTAATCTCCATAGAAACAACCTGTTTAGCCTGACCTCATTTAGCTTGCAACCTGTAAATAATCTACCTTTATTAATTAAACAATTGTAAGATTAAGTCATTCTTCTACAGTCAACATTTTGAGTAATGGTGAGAAGATGGTTTTTCTCATACTCAGACTAAACTATGTGACATGGCCAAGACATAAAAAAGGTGGAAAAGAGAATATAACCATTCACCATTCTTCCTAATGTGCTATTTTATGTGGCTTTGCTTTTGTATATCATTTACTCAGTACTTGGAAATTAGAAAGATTTAATAGCATGATTATAAATTGTGGTATACAATTCAAAGTAACATTTACAGATATTGACAAATTTCCTCATACATGAATGCTCTATAAAATAATTGTAAAATGCAAAATTATCACAAAGAAAACCATAAAGAGACCTCTTAACTGCTGCCAGTAAAATATGGATAAAACTTGCATATTGTCTATGCAACAGCAGCTAATAAAGCAGATAAGGGAAGTTAGTGCACTTTCAATGGACTGATACAGAAAAACGTAAAAGTTATATTATCAAATAAAATATTCAATTTACAAAAATGTAATGTGTCTTTATTTATTTATTTGTTTGTTTGTTTGTTTATTTTTGGTTTTTCGGGACAGGGTTTCTCTGTGTAGTTTTGGTGCCTGTCCTGGCTCTCACTCTGTAGACCAGGCTGGCCTGGAACTCACAGAGATCCACCTGGCTCTGCCTCCCAAGTGCTGGGATTAAAGGCGTGCGCCACCACCGCCCCATAAATGTGTCTTCTTTAAAGTTAATGAAGCTAAGCATTTATATATTCACAGGCAATGCTATCATATTTCTTAGTGTGTTTATTAGTATTTGTATTATGTACAGTTTTCTAAGTTTATGTTTATGAGTGGTTTGCCTGCATACATATCCATATACTACAGGCATGCCTGGCACCCATGTAAACCAGAAGAGGTTGGCAGATGGCCTTGAAGTGAAACTGTAGACAGTTTTGAGCCACCATGTCGTTGCTAGGATTCAAATCCAGGTCCTCCGCAAAAGCAGCAATGCTTTTAAGCTCTGAAACATTTCTATAGCTCTTTGTTTCTGTAATTTATATAAACCAAATCAATGAGTTAAGGTAATTCTGAGGTAGAACTTTAATTGAAGGTGGTTGTCAGAGCAATGTTTAGCTTTATATGATATATGAACTTTCTTTTTTTTGAGAATAACACATGTATAATTCATATAATCAACACTAATTTTTAAATAGGATAAAATTTAAGAGAATTGCTCTGCCTTAAAAAACTAATTAACTGAATTAAATAAAATTGTATATTTTTTTAAGCATGATTTTTTTCTCTTATTTTTCTATTGCCAAATTCTAGCAGGGTGACTCATTTTCATTAGGCATTCCAAAGAGAAGATTTTAAAGTATGAATTGCATTCCAGTTAAAACAGGGTGGTAATATAGCTTTCCATCTCTGCCACACATTTTTATTAATTAAATGATTTTTATATGATTAAAACTGTTTGAGAAGAAGGTAAATGAGGCGTTTCATAAATGTATAATGAGCACAGGACAGGTAACTTCAATTTCCCTCAAGACTAATGGTTTTCTAACAGCAACAACCAGAAAATTGCTGGAAGCCTTTGTTGTAATGAAAACTTCCTAAATTTCATGCCAATAAAGTTAGAAAAATCCTCTGTGAGAGTGTGACCCCTGGTAGGCACACCACAATCTAATGGAAGGCCACAAATATGGGCAGCATAGCTTGGATTCAAACTTTATTAAACTGGAAGAGGACAAAAAGTTATGGGGTAGAGCTTAGGTAGTGAAGGGTGACCTAAGAGGAATTAGGGCAGGAGCTGAATATGATAAAAGCTTGTTGGATGAACTTCTCTATGAACAAATAACAAATGGAAAAAAAATAGAAAGAAAAGATTGAATAAGAGAATTCCAAGGAGGTGATGATCTGTTAAATGGTCTGTGTGACTTTAACATGTCCAAGGCCCCACTTCCATACAAGCTCAGAACTCTAAATTGCTGATGCAAACAAGAAAGGAAAAGTATTAGAAGGTGGCAGACTGGACTGGGACATAGAGTGAACTTTCTAATGACTGGAGAGTCCTATTACACCAAGATGATTTTTCAGGACTTAAAATGTTCTCGAGTGAAAAAAAGCAATTTAAAAATTATTGCTTTTATATTTTCGAGGTTATAGTACAATTACACCATTCCTATAAACCCTTTCCCATATTCTTTTTTTCTCCCTTTCATATTCACTACCTCTTTTTTTTACTAGATGCTTTCACACACACACACACACACACACACACACACACACACACATACATATATATGAATATGCATATATTTCTAAATATAATTTGCTTAGTCTGAACAGTGTCACTTGTACGTATGTTTTCAAGGCTGATCATATTTTATTGCAAAAGCAATTGATGTGCTCTTTCCTGGGGCAGGAGAAATTTTAAAACAACATAGAAAACCAATCTAAGGAGATATTAGTCATTTTTTTCCTTGTTTTAAATTTTCTTTTAAATATTCTTCCTTTTGTTAGGACACAGGCAGAAGGCTTTACTTATTTTACTAAGACTACACATAATAAAAGCAAAATTAAACTTTAGGCACTGCAGATTATATCATAAGATGTTAATTTCATTCATCTAAGGTATATGGGCAAAGGAATTTTGTAAAGGGATATTTTCTCTGCTTTCCCTTGAAAGTAATCTATAGTTATTAACTCTGACCCCTTAAACCTATTGCTTCCCTGTTAATCTGTAATATAAGTAATTTATTCTGTATTATCTTATTTAGGCTTTGAGCAAGTGATTGGTGCTTCATGTGTTAAAGGTATGCTGAGGTAAAGAAAAAAATTTCTTTTTGTGAAATTATTAGTCAAGAGTATAATAATGTGTTTGATTTTTTCATACTGAGTATAACTTTTTGTCATCCTTCTATATGTTTCTTCTCAGAATTTATGCAATAGTATTATTTTTAAATAAAATTCAAATATAACACATTTTTGTAGCCCCATTTAAAATCAATCATATGATGATATATCATATGATGATATATGTTATTGTTGGACATGACGTTGTATGCCTGCTAAAGAATTCTTTTCTTAGTTAGCGGTCTATTGCTGTAAAGAGACACCATGGCCAAGCAATTCTTATAAAGAAAACATTTAATTTAGGTTTGCTTAAAGTTTCAGAGGCTTAGTCCATTATCACTATGGCAGTGAGCATGGTTGGCATGTATGCAAACATGTGACTGGTGAAGTATCTGAGAGCTTTATGTCCTGAATCAGAGAAAGCAGGCAAGAGAGAAAGAAGGATACTGGGACTTGGTAAGAGCTTTTTTTTTTTCCTATATTTTTTTTGAATTTATTTTATTTTATAACATAATTCAACTTTACATATCAGCCATAGATTCCCCCGTTCTCCCTCCTCCCGCCCCCCTCCCCACCTCCCATTTCCATCTCCTCCAGGGCAAAGACTCCCCGGAAGATTGAGATCGACCTGGTATACTCAGCCCAGGCAGGTCCAGTCCCCTCCTCCCAGGGTGAGCCAAAGGTCTCTACCAAGCCCCAGGTTTCAAACAGCCAACTCATGCACTGAGCACAGGACCCGGTCCAACTGCCTGTATGCCTCCTAAATAGATCAAGCCAATCAACTGTCTCACCCATTCCGAGGGCCTGATCCAGTTGGGGGCCCCTCAGCCATTGGTTCACAGTTCATGTGTTTCCATTCGTTTGGCCATTTGTCCCTGTATTCCATCCATCCCTGGTCCCAACAACTCCAGCTCACATAAACCCTCCTCCTTCTCGTCGATTGGACCCCCGGAGCTCCTCCCAGGGCCTGACCATGGATATCTGCATCTAGTTCCCTCAGTCACTGGATGGGGTTTCTAGAGTGGGGGTGGCGAGGGAATGAGAATTTGGGGGAGCAGGAGGTCCCAACTGGATCAAGAACAGAGAGGGAACACAAGGAATGTTCGTGAGAGATAAAGACCACATGAGAATAAGAAGAAGCAGAGTGCTGGAGAGGCCCACAGAAATCCACGGAGATCCCCCCACAATAGACTGCTGGCAATGGTCGAGAAATAGCCCAATCAGACCTACCCTGGTGATAGGATGGCCAAACACCCTAATTGGTAAGAGCTTTTTAACAACTTAAGAACCGCCTCCAGCACCACACCTCCAAAACAGCCATGCATCCTATTCTTCATAAAGAGACTGCAAACTGATGATCCAGTTTACATATGAGAGCTAATAAAGCCAAGCTCAAAGAAGTACAGAATAGAATGCTCATTGCCAGGGGCTGGAGAGAGGGGAAAGGAGGAAATGTCGACTACAAGTAACGATGTCTAGTAACATAGATTCTGGAGTTGTAATGTACAACACCGTCCTTGTAATTAAATAAAATTGAGTTAGAGACTTAATGTTTGCTCAGAGAGACACTCTGAACATAGTAAAGATCAGGGATTCATGAAAAAATCCATGTGTTTGTTTGCTCGATTGTGATCGTCTTTTCAGAATCATATAAAATACCCAAAATCAGGTTGTATAGCTTTGATTTATAAACTTTTATATTTGTTAACTATATCAATAATATTGGAAGCAACAAAGTCCAATTTTAATATTTACTATCTTGGCTTGACCTTTTTTTTCCTTCAATGACTTCTCAGTTGATATAAAATGAATATATGTAATAGTAATTTATTATATGTAGTACATACAGTATAAAATGTAAATATTAAATAAACATATGCATCAATCAATATGTATTTGTACATATGTATAAATACACATGAATACACAAATGCATGTAAATCAGTGTATTTATTGACTAAGAATCAAAAGACAATTTAATTTCAGTTGGTAGTCAAAACAGGCAATACTGGAAGTTTTCACATTAGAAAACATTAGCAAAATTAAAGTCATGAGTTTAGAAATTATGTTGTAAATCAGCAAATATTGTCACCAAGACATATAATGTACTTAAATGTGTATGTATGAATAGTATGTATGTATATATTACTGATCATGAAAATTAAGATCCTGAAAGGACCAGGGTATTTACTACATTTTATATAAAATTTTAACCTCATGACCCATACTAAAGTCTTGTATTCAATGCATAGTTTATAGTACAACTTGTCCTACTGTATTGAGCTTTGTCCCATTATATAGTAACAGGATTCTCCAACATGTACATTAGGAGATCTTCATATCATATCAGTCTTCTTTGAGAAGACATCATTAAATCCTTTTCAGAATTTAAATGACTCAGAAATTATTCAGTACAGAGACTCTCATTTTCTGCTTGGTGTACTTACATAGGAGTTAATCTTCGTATTAAACATTGTCTTATATCCATGCTTTGTGTGTGTGTCGCCTGTTTAAACTTGGTTTTAATTTTTGCTTACTGCATATCAGGAAAACTTAACTCTGGTAAGTGAATTAGAGTTAAGCAGCTCTAACCATGAGCAGACTCTTTCAGATCACTGATGCAGACAACTGCTTAGCTGTCTATTTTTTCTTTTCAACTTATTTTTGTTCCTAACTCTTTTAAGAGTATTTCAGTTTTAGCCGAGCAGTGATGGTGTGGGCCTTTAATCCCAACACTCGGGAGGCAGAGCCAGGTAGCTCTCTGGGAATTTCAGGCCAGCCTGGTCTACACAGCGAGATCCAGGACAGGCACCAAAACTACAAAGAGAAAACCTATCTCGAAAAAACAAACAAACAAAAAAAATATTTCAGTTTTAATGATAGATCACACAACCTTCTAGCAGATCAAACAACTTTATGCTTTTTAAGAAACTCACAATTGCTCTCTCAGATATAGAAGCCATATAGAATCAGATAGAAATTAGAAGTAGATAGAATTAATGATTTGTTTGATGTTTCTTGATAGTAGTTGGAGGTTCTCAAATCAACATCGCTTTTGGTTCTATTACATGAAAACAAAACCAGAATTAAGCAAAAGAGAATGAGCATGAAGCTTGTTCTACTTTCCTTTCTTTTCTGAGACAAACACCATTACCAAAAACAATGGAGCTGAAGCCGACCTGAATCCTTCCTGAGGACTAGCTTTCAATGGTACCAGAAATTGCCATGCTAGCTTCTTAAGGTGGGAGTCAACTAACAATCCTACAGCACTGTGATGCCCATAAACCACAACATTGACCAGCACCGCGTGGTAACCCTAAATGTGCAGTAGTGTCTTTAGAAAAAATGATGGTGGAGGAGACAGCAATTGATGCTGTTGTCGTAGTTGCTTTCTAGAATGCAGGAATCTGGAAAACAGAATCAGCTCCACATTTGTAAAACAGCTTGATTATTCAAGTTGATACAAAATGCCTCACACACCTCATAATTTACATACCTACCCAGTAGGAGGTGAACTGTTTAGAAAAAGGTTGAGAGAGGAGTAAATTATTGAATGTAAACATACTTAGGGAGGGGATGTTTTCTAAATATCTTTCGAGTTTATTTCTATGACTTGATTTGCATATCTTGCAGAAGGATTCACGAAATCCTCAGTTATACTCTTCTGTTGATTTTGGTAAATGCGAAATCATTTCAATACCACGAGACTCAAAACAACAACTGTTTTTTGTTGTTGTTGTTTGTTTTTGTTTTCCTAAATACGCAATGTGGATATCATGGGAAAAGAGTTATCTAATCTACAGACTGCTGAGACAACACAACTGGTTACTATTATGTCCACTACCCTACTCATGAGGGTGATAGTTGAGTTCTAATCATGAGGTGTGATTTCAAATGAGGCTGAAAATATGGGGCCTTGTTTCTAGCTCGATGTCTCATTCAATTAAACTTTGAGTATTGTAGCTGTGTTCTCAGAGCCAGAACCCCGAGGGAGAACGAGCTATGTGAGATTATTTTTTATTCTTTAATAATCCAGCACAGCATTGAAAATTATATAACTTTATCCTCTCCAAAAGTGAGCTTAGTATCAAGAGGCATAATGCATAACAACCATTTCTTGGTATGGGGGTAACTATGTTCAAAATAACAACACTCAGTGATATTGTTGTAACTATTTTGTTGACAGATTTGAGAGGCTAAAGTATTATTAAGTAATTTAACTATGACAATAAAAACAAACTAAATTTAAAAATCACAGTGATATAAGGACATTTCTTCAAGTACTTTAAGTATTTAAGTATTTTTAACGTTTTATTTTGTCTTTTAAAATAGTAACTATAAGTTATTTATATTAATTTATCCAATTAATATATTCCATACCAGTGGTACTTATTATTTTAGAGTTGCATGTATTCCATAATATATTTGCACAAAACTCATAAATTGCTAAAATAAAACAAACAAACAAACAAACAAACAAACATTTACCTCTGTAGGGAGCCACATATCACAAACATGTTGGTTCAGAAATAGTAATTTGAATATCCTTAAAATTACGAATAATTTCAAATTTTACAAGTCTATGATCTCCAGGAAAAAGGGGTATGATTGGATACCTTGTTTTTTTTTTTCCATCTTGAGACTGCATTCCCTTGCGGGTAAAACAAATTTTCCTTATCATCATCGTTGGAGAGAATGAGGCCAATGTTTCCCATCCTTGGTTCTTCACTTTTACTTACTTCCTACTTATCTCATCATCTTCCCTACAATTTCATAAGCTGAGAAATGAAGGCCTCCCAGAAATAAAACACAGCTGCACTGATTACATCCCGAAAGTCCAAAATAGACATTACCACATTTATTTACTGTAGAGATTCAGCAGTGCCTCTAAGAAAGTGCAGAGTAGGGGAAGAGGAGGAAAACCACTGCTAGAATGTTAAAAAATAGGAATTGCAGAATAACATTTGCAGAAATGGTTAATATATCTATTAATTAACAAAATACTAATAATATGTTTGGGTTCTATATTAAGCTCAAAATAAGGGTAATGAGTTAATTTTACTGGGTAATTTTTGATTAAACTACTAATTTATTGCTCAACACATTATGTTCAGAAGTCATGGTTGGGTTGACTTTTTTGGGGTACCTGTTTAAAAGGTATTACCACCAAAGAACTAAATTATTTAAAACACAACTAAATGTTTCATTCAAAAGCAGATCAATGTGGTATTAATTAACATATAGTATTGTAACCAAAAACATGTAAATTATAAAGTAAAATTTTTTAAAAATATAATTTTACTTACTAGAACCATTGTACTCACTAGTTAAAAAAATAAATGTGAAAAATACAAATGAAAATATTGGAAGTCAGAAAATGTAACCTTATTTGAAAACTATTTCATTACAAATTTTTAATATGAACTCAGAGATTTTTATAATACAATTGGAAAATACATTGACTTTTAAAACTTGCTTGATAAGTATCAGTTTTTTGGTTTTTTTTGGTAGCCGGAGGGACAGCCGTGGGTGCTGGGAACCGAACTCTTATGTTTTTGGTTGTGAGCCTAGCCTTTAACGGCTGAGCTATCCCTCCAGCCCCAAAGTATCAGTTTTTTAATGGCAGCTAAATACAAAATATTATTTGGAATAATTATAAAGTCAATATACAGAAAAGTAAACATAATTCTGATTAGTATCTTATTACCATTAAGAATTACAGTGTAAGTATGAACCAATATCAATGTTTACAAATAGCCAAATTCACATGTAATATGTCTCTATTCAACGTCATTTTTTTAAATTTTTCATTAAATGTAACAGTGTAGATGACATTGTCATGATTTATATTACTCAGAAAATTTTAAAATGCTATAATAACTAAATATATTTTCCATATTAAGCAGCTAATATCTAGTGGGACTTGGAATTTCTTTTTCTTTTATTCTTCCCTCATCCATTACATCCTGACTGCAGTTTCTCCCACCTCCACTCTCCCCAGTCCTCCCTTCAACCTTCCCTCTCCCCCAAGTCCACACCTCCTGTTTCCTTGAAAAAAAAAAAAAAGATTCCAGGCCCTAGGAATAACAACCAAATACTGCATAACAAATTACAGTAAAGCTGAGCACAAATGCACGATCATATCAAGTCATTTTAAGGTGGAACAAATTACAGAACTGTTAGTTGTCTGTGTACTTTTCAAAGATAATGATGCCACCTATGAGGAAATAAAATAAAGGAAATTAGTTTTAATATTTCAAATTGCCTTACAAGACAAAATCCCATTGTGTGTATTGTGTATAAACATTGTGTATAAAATGTTCAAACTGATCTCTATATGAGGAAAGTGGCAAGATTAAAATAAGTTTAAGCTGAGGGTATAGTTCAGTCCATAAGGTCTTGTGTTAAAACAATCAACACACATACAGAGTACATGGATACACACACACTCATTCACATAATTTTAATGTTTTACATAAAAAAATCTTGAAATCTAAATGTTAGTTTTCCAAGGAAAATCAAAAGTCACATTTGTTAATTGATTCTATATGTAATCACAGTCATTTTCAATATGTTTTAGATGTGTCTGTATATGTAGAAAGGATAGTTTGATACATTAGTCAATAAGGTGATCATGGGCAATTCCATTGCCTCCAACTTTGTTCTCCTGTTTTCAAGGTGTCATCTTTTCTCCTTTCTGTCTCCTCTGTGTTCATCTACTCACTCTCTTCCCAGATCTCAGCTCATGTTAACCCACCACCTTATCATACAGTACTACCCTCCTTTTCATTTTAGTGAAATATATGAAAATTGCCATTATGATAAACTTAGTGTTTAATGTATTTTTCCCATGAAAAATACAATCTCTTTAATATTAATTAATTTTGTGTGTAAAGGGAAGAATGCACTTGCCATGAGGTACCTGTGAATGTCAGAGAACAACTTTCAAGGGTCAGTTCTCTCCACTTCATGGGTCTCAATTATTGAATTGTGATCTCAGGTTGACTGACTTCTCAACAAATTCCTTTACATGCTGCTCCATTTCACTGGCCATAAATATAATCTTTACGAAGATTACAATTTGTATGATGTTTCTATGGCTACAAACAAAGCCTATCATGGAACATACATGTGGTAAACATTTATCAGATGAATTCATAAATTAAGTTTTATTCATGTGTGTTCATAGAAAGCTTTGTGAGCACTACCAAAATGTATTAAATCTGAATGACCACAAGTTTAAATAAGTGCTACTTCTCTCTTATTATTGATGGAACATTTAACGTGTGTTTCTTTGTTTTAATTTTCCTAAAACACTGTATATAATTTCTTTAATCACTAAATCATGTTTAGTTACTGAATGCCTGAGTTTGGACAATAAAATCAGAAATGGTTGTAGCTTAAGTTTTCCTGCCTGGCCTACAGTCAGGACAAATCTCTTTCACCTGCCAGTCCCACAGCCGCTCAGACCCAACCAAGTAAACACAGAGACTTATATTGCTTACAAACTGTATGGCCGTGGCAGGCTTCTTGCTAACTGTCCTTATAGCTTAAATTAATCCATTTCTATAAATCTATACCTTGCCACATGGCTCGTGGCTTACCAGCATCTTTACATGCTGCTTGTCCTGGCGGTGGCTGGCAGAGACTCCCTCTGCCTTCCTGTTCTTTTAATTCTCTCTGTTAGTCCCACCTATACTTCCTGCCTAGCCACTGGCCAATCAGTGTTTTATTAGCAACACATTTGCCATACAGAACATCCCACAGCACTCCCCCCCTTTTTTTTTCAAAAAGGAAGGTTTTAACCTTAAAGTAAATTACATATAATTTGGGAATTTGGGCGTAGCTTCTCTTACTACTTCCTGCTGGAGGAGGGCACTGTATCTTATGGGGACACAAAGAAAATTTTAGGATTATGGAGTAGTCCGTGAGAGTGTATCATCTGAGCCAGTTGCCTCGAAACGGTTCTGGATGTTGGATCATCTGAGCCATGGTGTCATCGGAGACCTTTCAGGTGGACTTGGCTGGTCAAACCTGATGTATCTTAATCTGGAACAAATCCATAGCCTCTGGCTTTCTGTGGAAACAAAATCAGAGCTTCCTTTCCAAAGCAACATATCTTTACATCCAAATTTTGAAGTCAAGGTATCTTTAAAATATACGTATTGGTTTAACTCATCTTCCTTTACAAATAAATATCTCTCTGCAGTTAAGAATCCAAAAGACAACACAATGCAGATTCTCTGTGTGATATCCATCTTTACATGGCTTATATTTTATACTACCTTTACTGTCTCTTTAAAGACTTCATTTTTTAAAACTATCTATTTCTTTATATAACTGTATATATTCCTTTTTATCTCTCTTTGAAGCCTACGTACATTTTTACACACATTAGAAAGCATTTAAAGTCTTGTTCCATCTGAATCTGTCTTATTGTGAACCTGTTACTTTAAACTGCAGCATTCTAAGACTGAAATGGTGCTGTGGCTGCTGGCTCCGCCCGCCTCAGCTTCCCAGCATGGTGGTGATATGTTTACCATCAGCTCTGGGAGCCTTCGTGGGTCTATGCTTCTATCAAAGCAGCGTTTAGTCCAGAAACCTCTTTTTTTGTTTTTTACTAGCAAAGGCTAAATCCACCACGCAGCTTAATGTGCCACTTGCAGATGCCTCATTCCCGCCATACTGCAGGTCAAACACACACGCCAGGAACCCGCAGGCTGCAGCTAACTTGAGAAAGACAACTAGGAAGCTGTTTTAGCTCCGTTTTAGACTCTTCTTTTTACACTCTCTCAGGTTTTAAGTGGAAATTCCTGCCCCACGTTCTGGCGCCATTTGTAGCTTAAGTTTTCCTGCCTGGCCCACAGTCAGGACAAATCTCTTTCACCTGCCAGTCCCACAGCCTCTCAGACCCAACCAAATAAACACAGAGACTTATATTGCTTACAAACTGTATGGCTGTGGCAGGTTTCTTGCTAACTGTCCTTATATCTTAAATTAATCCAAATGGTATTCAGGAAAGTTGAACAAGCAAGGGAAATTTCAAAGGATGTCCAACCTTAACGATGAAGTGAGTAGTGACTAATAAGGCAAATGATAATTATATTTCGTTGTGTGGAGATATTTTAAATTACTATTTAGAGCCTTTATTCATGCCTATTTCTAAAATCTTATCTTTCATCTGGTTATTTTCCTAGTTATTAGCAAGGTCTACCACCTGAACCCATACCTCACTAATCTAGTCTAGCCAGTCAGCTTGTTCCAGGGATTCCTTGCCTTTGCCTTCTCAGGTATAATTTTATATGTGGTCTCCACATCTGCCTTAATATGCTTGGATTCTGGGTATTTGATTCAGTTCTTAACTCTTGCCCTGTAAGAGCTTTATCCAGAGAGCCCTCTTCCCAGCTCATATTTTGAAAATATATTATTTGCAACGATTCAAATATAATTTGTTCGGTAAAAAAATGAGCACTATAAATCAAAATTTCAAAAATCATTTAAAAATAAGAATCTTTGTATTTAAATAGTAATGAAGATCTTGAGAGTGTTGAAACATTTTCTTTTGGGAAAAATCTGAGAAGTGAATGTACATCGCTTCTCCTTTCTTTTTTCTTTGGGAAAACATTTGGTTTCAGAAAAAAAAAAATGTGACCAGTATTTTGGATTACTTTAGAGCTCACACAGCAGTCTTCATTTTGAATATTGTTTGGCATTACTAGTCTCAGATTCTGCCTGTCTAGTCCACTTTCTTAAGCAAATGAGACTTCAGCTGATGCCCTTGCAGGTGCTGGTCTTTGTTCTTTTGAGACTAGGTTAAACACAGCTGGCTAACTCTGTCTATGGTTTGAAAGTGTTTGCATTTATTCTCACGTTCTTTCTGTCCTTAATTAAGGAAACAGCTTTTCCCCAAAAAATGTCTTCTTGAAAGTTTAAGTGATACTATGTTGAGATACAGAAATCTGTCATTTCTTTTTATTTTTCGTGCAAAAAGCCTCTCATTTTGTGAGATCATTTTTTTAGAGATGTTCCCATTCTCCCATTTTCTAGCATCAGATGACTTTTGGTTTATTGTTTCAAATAAAAAAGTACTTGACTTTCAAATATGAATTTTGGAAAATTAATCGCAGTTATCAAGGCTTTTCAAATTCCAGTACACTTTGTTGTGTTCTTGTTTCACAGTATGCATATAAGACATTCATGCATTAAGTAACGTGCATGACTATAACACAGCTTGACTTCATTTTATATCACTCTTCACAATATTTAGTATTATACATAATAATAACACAAATGAATAATTATAACTTATGCTAATAATGAATTGGAGGCTTGAGGCAAGAATAACAGTTTCCTTTACAATCACCTTGCCTCTCCTTTGCTCTGAGGCAGCTCATTGACTAGAACATTAGTCACTCCCCCTCCCTCTTCCTGCCCTCCTCTGCAGTGGGTGAGGATAATAAAGAATCATCAAGTGAGGGGCAGTCATTTGAATCCACATTGTGAAATATAAAGGCCAAAGTATTCTGGGTAATAAAATGTGATTATCGAGTTCTTGTGAGAAGAATAGCACCGAGGTAGAAGTATATTATATTATTTTAGGATAGAGACACTGTCACTGAGAAAAGAGACATCATGGTGCATACACCTGGGGAAATCACTCTCTACTTTAATGGACTATTCTTCTAAACTCAATTTTCTACAATAATGACTACCTGGATCCTTATTCTAAGATATAGTTCTGTTCACGATGGTATCCTTGAAGCATCAGATTTAGTATACTTAACTTCATCCACCTAAAAAAGTTTCCATTACAGAGTCTCCCTTCTGGAAAGCAATGGAGTTCCAGCAAATGACTATCCATTTATTCTTTTAATAGACTAGTCTCAAAATATCTTGCATTTCAAAAAGAAATACCTTATTGCCCAAGGTAGAAGATAACCCTCTCTTTTAATACAAGTGAATCATTAATTCAAGTATTTGAAATCAATACCTACTATTTCAGGAAGTCATCAGCTGTTAATTTATATGTGTTAGGAGCTCTTGTCAAGGGAATCTGATGTGGTGGGAACCATCACATGACAGAGATTACATCTCTTTAAATGTCTTTTTCCCTCTAAGGACATATTATTTTCTACTCTTGACTTTTAACTGACACACAGTCAAGCAGATATAATTGTGCTCTCCATCTGTCATGCAGTTACCTGTCCCCTGTAATGAAGCTGGCCCATTAGGATATTTGAGTATGTATGTCTTCTCTATCATTTTGTGGGCCTTCCTTAAAAGACAATTCTAGAAGCTTTGTCTACCTCCTTGTCTTCTGCTTCTCAGTAGGAGAAAGACACTTTCCATCATGACCCATTCTGGAGGACCATTCCAAAATGTTGAACTATTTTACAAGCAGACTGTTCTTATTGGTTTTGGAATGTCTGATTCCTATAATTCTAGTTTTTCATAGGAAATGTAGATGAACTGTACTGTGTATTTGCTTTCTTCAGTCAATATTGCTCTGACTCTTTAACACCCACAATTAAGTACAGACCATGCTTATACTTCAAATGACTAATCTTGTCTGTAAGCACCTGATCCTTTGAGAGACCCTGTCTACTAAATAAAGGGAAAATCAATCCAATTATCCCATACACTAATTTTGGGCAACCACACAGACATAAACACATATGCAAACACATGTCCATATACAAGTATGTATGACCACACACAGATGAACATGCATACATACAGCATATACAAGTATGCACTAGATTAGTCTAGCTAGCAGGTTTGTCCAGAAGATATCTTTCTCTTCTTCCTGGGTATTAAGATTACAGGAAGCTACAGAACATGGGCAATTTTTCGCAA
The DNA here is from genome assembly GCA_902168405.1 of Peromyscus aztecus. Classification (NCBI taxonomy): domain Eukaryota; kingdom Metazoa; phylum Chordata; class Mammalia; order Rodentia; family Cricetidae; genus Peromyscus; species Peromyscus aztecus. The sequence continues at coordinate 78,540 of CABHPQ010001246.1, forward strand.
GGTTCTAGGAACCTAAACTTTGGTTGTCAGGTTCTCATGAAAAGAACGTTATGCACTCAGGCACTGAGGCACTCTGTGTAATGGAGAGCAGAGACATTGAGAAGCCAACCACACGCATACATACACATATATGTATTTACACATATAAATTCAAAGTTCACATTCATATGTTAGAGAACATTATGTGATTTTTCCAAGACTTTGTTACCTCAATTAATAAAATAATTTCAGATCACTTCTTCTTTTATTGTTTTGCTACCAAGGGACTGGTAAATAAAATTTCTCAAATATAAATTTGGAGAGTTGGATGGATGTGATATATTTACATATGAAATAAGAATTATTATGTATACATAGATTCCCTCTGTGTCTTTTTGAAGTTAATGACTTAAAAGAGATCTGTGTTTGAAGTAATTCCCTGGAAGAGCATATCTTTTCCCAATCAGAGATGAAGTCCATTGTATTCAACAGGGTTCTGGATAGTCAATGACATCACTTATATATACTTAGTGTCAATTTACTTCCTCTCGGTTACATTCTTCATTCTCTCCTTCATTATAATGGTGCTGAGCCTAGTGCTCTTCAATAATGCTTTTCTTAAATATTTGAGAACTTCATTCAATATATTTTCAACATATTATCTCTCTTTCTCCAACTCCTGTGAGATCCTCCTCCATCTCTCTACACATCCAACTTCATGTTCCCCTACCCTTTCTCTAGCTCTTTCCATCTATCACTCCTTCCTTCTATTTAGTCCATCATGTCCAGTTTGTATTAGGTAAATGGTCCTGGGTGTGGAGCCTACCCTTGTGAGTGTTTGATAGACTAGATATCATATCATTAAAGAAAATAACTTTCCCTTTATTAGCAGTAACACAAACCCAAGAGTTCCTCAGCTAGGGACAGGACTTTGTGCCTTCTTTTACTCTTCCCTGTTGTACCTTTGTCTGTCTGGGGCATGCAACTCTTTGTGCACACTATCACAGTTTCTGTGTGTTCATAGGGGTATCTCTTCTGTTATCCCTGGAAAATGTTTGAGGTCATTCACCACCTCTGGCTAGTAAAATTTTTCCACCTCCCTTTCTGCTTAGATTCCCTAAGCCTTTTGAGAGATGGATATGATATAGGCACTCAATTTAGGTCTGAGAATTCCAACGTCTCTTACCTTCTAAAGCAGTATGAGGCTCTTGGTTAATTACCATCATTTTCAAAAGGAAGACTCTCTGTTGAAAGTTGAAAAATGCTCTGATCTATGAGTATAATAGCATGTCCTTGTGAGTATTTTATCGTCATGTTCCTTTATCAGATTAGTAATAGTAGAATTCCTCATATGGCCCAAAACCAATCTTGCCTTAGGTTATTGGCCTTACTTTGAGTGTTAGTTATATATAGTTTCCATCTTGTGGAGTGAGGTTTAAATAAAATCAAAAAGTGTTTGGTTACTTCCATAACATTCATGCAACTATTGTATCTCCTAAGTAGGTCATTATTGCAGCTCCCAGGATTCAACAGCTGGATGAGATTGATGATTGCTTTTCTCTTCTGGTGGCATGTGTAACAGCATTATGAATTCTAGATGAAAACTAGCTAGATTTCTCTACATGCTCTGATATAAGTATATGGTGTCATAAGCCCTAGGGACTTACTGTCATATTGTGGAGGGTAACCAACAGTGTATCCTGCAGTGCTTGAGATCCATGGGACCCCACTCTCCACCAACTCAAAACACCCTTTAATGAGGAGTATTTCATACTTAAATTATCTTCTACTTAATAAAATTAAAATAAATATTAGTGGACTTTTATCCTTTCAATTACTATCTGTCTTTATTGAAAACATATCAAAAAGTCTGGGACTACCTTGCTAACAAAATATTATAAAGATAGGATAGCTGAGTATGGTGGTTTGAATGAGATGTCCCCCACAGTGTCAAGCATTAGAATACTAGGTTCTCCACTGATGACTGTTTGAGCTGTTTGGGCGTTCAAGTTTGTGCTCTCTGCTACCAACTTATGATTTAAGATGCATCCCCCATGCTGCTGCTCAAAGTTTCATGATTATCTGATGCCATGATTCCCTACCGTGTTGGCGATGAATCATCAACCCAAATAAACTGTCCCTTCTATGTTTCCTTGGTCATGATGTCTTATAACATAAATAGAAAAGTGAGTAATACAAAATTTGGCACAGGGAGTTGACTGTTGCTGTGACAGACCGACCAGACTAGGTTATTTTTTTTTTTTTAGGAATATGGAAGACTTTGAAACTTTGAACTAGAAATGTGGTTAAATACTCTAAGCAGATGCTGCAGGCCACAGGAATATATCGTATAAGAACTCAGCTGGTTATGGCAAAGTCACTAGCTGGAGGGATCAAGGATTTCCTCCAGAGGAAGCCAAATTCCAAGGAGCTTTTGGTGTTATTTGGCTTGCTACATATCAGCTGTATTCTGTTATGAAAATCATGTGTGCCTTCATAGTTTTCCTAATTGACTTTTCCTAAGAAGGGCTAACAGTGTGGACTGATCACTCTCTGGACATACACATTCCAGGACTTTGAAGAACAGCTTCAGGAAAGGCTTCCTCTAGAATCAGATATTTCCCTTAGCCACTTTCAAGGACTAACAGTGATAATAGTTCACATGCTAGTCATCTGACTTAAGGTAAATTCCACAAGGAGACACCACCTAGGTCAGGTGGATGTTAAATAGTACTTTACACAATTTAGCTTGGACCCTCTCTTTTTATACTGGGACTTCCAGGGCACTAACAGAGAAGAGAAAAGATAATGGAAGAACTAGATTGTTAAGAACTTTAGAGGAACAAACTGAGATGGGGAAGAACTAGGTTGAAGGGCTAGAAGAGAGTACTAGAGGAATGAGATGGAAGATGAGGAAGAGCCAGATGAGCAAGAACAAGATGAGGAAGAACTACATGGATGAGGACCTAGAAGGGGCAGAACTTGATGAAGGAATTAAGATAGAACCTTGAGGGGAAAACAGATAAATGTAAAGAGAAATTGTGTGGTGGTATTATGTTCTCCAAAATATTGTGTATGCTAATAAACTTATCTGGGGTCAGAGAACAGGACAGCCACAATATTAAACATGAGGATAGGCAGTGGTAGCATGCGCCTTTAATCCTAGCATTCCAGAGACAGAAATCCCTCTGGATCTCTGTGAGTTCAAGGCCACATTGGAAATGGCCAGGCAAGGTGACACACGCCACTTTTAATCCCAGAAAGCCAGCCTTTAATCCCAGGAAGTGGTAGTAGAAAGCAGAAAGGTATATAAGGAGTGAGGACCAGAAACTAGAGGCATTTGCCCTGGAGAGGCATTTGCCCTGGAGAGGCATTTGGCCTGGAGAAGCATTTGGGCTGGTTAGTCATTCAGGCTTCTAGCAGCAATTCAACTGAGAGTCATTCGGATATGAGGACATAGAGGCTTCCAGTCTGAGGAAGCAAGACCAGCTGAGGATCCGGCGAGGTGAGATAGCTGTGACTTGTTCTATTTCTCTGACCTTCCAGCATTTACCCCAATACCTGGCCTGGGTTTGATTTTATTAATAAGACCTTCTAAGATTCATGCTACAAAATTGAGCAAGAAAGGAGCTAAAAATGAGAGCAGAGTATAAGCTTGTAGAGAGAGAACCGACACAGAATAATAAAGTATACGGACTGAGGAGTTTCGTGTACATAGATTCATTTCCTTTCTTCAAAGATTAATTATTAGCTGGTTGTAGATTCTTCTTGGACCCTGGGAGGGGACTATTGAGAGGCTGGACCCCTGTAGTCTTCGATAAGCAGAGCCTAATGAATATCTTAGTAGTAGAAGCCTGCTTTTACATTGTGTCTCCTAGAAATGATAGAGAAGCTATGCCCATAATACAATAATATATTTGCCCAAACAATAACAGAACAATGAATACAACAACAAACATGCTAAGGTTGAAGTGAAGAATTCCATTGGACCCATATCCAGAAAAATAACTATAGGCAAATAATGACTACTTACGGAAAATTCGTCTTCCCAGGTATGAGCTCCATTTTTGGTTGCCCGATACCAAATAGTTAGCCTTGAACTCATATACTTATAAGCAGTACCAAGTGGATTCAGAAGATTCTATTTATATATTTATATTTATATATATATATGTGTGTATATATAGCAATAATTGAGAGAGAGGGAGAGTGAGAGAGAGAGAAAGAGAAAGAGAGAGAGAGAGAGAAAGAGAGATAGAGCATGAATTTCAGAAGCAGTAAGGGGGAGAATATGGGAAAGGTTAGAGTGATTATATATTACATGGGAGGGGTTGGAGGAAGGAAAGGAAGGGAGGAAATGAAGAAATTACATTTTAATTGAAATTAATAAATTAATGGGTAAAATTTATTCACAGCCTGAATACTACAGGCAAATGTCAGAACACAGTCTAATATCATTAGATTTCTAGAGCATGAAATTATCTCTAACTTAATAATTGTTCACTTATTGAAGTTTCCAACACATACATGCATGATATAGTTGGCTAAATCAGTAAAAAGATGAAATTCATTATTCCATTTGTTGTCTCTAAACATATTTTCTCCACGTGTTAGAGCGTGAATTTGATGAGAGCAACAGGCATACTATAAAGACTTAAAACCTTTAAAATCACGTTTCCAAATGATTCTCTCTATGTATTGTGTATGCAGCTTACTTCAAATACTAACTCAGTTCTTACCATCCCCTCATTTGTACTTTTCAACAATAATTGATCAGTTGAAAAAAAGAATATACTTGCCAGAACCATCTAGGCTTCAGGATACCTGATCACACTTTTGTCTGTTGAAGCCAGTTTTATCATGGACTACATATCCCAAGGTGATCTATTTTTTTTTTCATTCTTCTGAAGCTTCTCTAGGAGCTTTCCTGAACCTCAGAGAAGCCACAAACCCTAGTTTACTCTTGATTATGGTGATGTATTATGTCCCCCAATATACTGTGTCCCCTAATAAAATTTACCTGAGGATCAGAGGAAAAAGCCAGTAATTATAGTAAACATAGAAGTCAGGCAATGTTAGCACATGTCTTTAATCCTATCATTTGGGACGCGGGAATCTGTCTGGATCTCTGTGAGTTCAAGGACACACTGGGAACAGAGCCAGGCATGGTGACACATGCCTTAAATTCCAACACTAGTTAATCATGGAGGTCTAGAGGTCTGTACAGACAGGTACGTAGTGACAGAGCTGGGCAGGAAGAGGAAGTGATGTAGCTGAACAGAGCAAATGAGATGGCAGAACAGGAAGGTATACAGGCATGGGTATACAGGAAGTAGGTCTCTGTCTCTCTCTCTCTCTCTGTCTCTCTCTCTCTCTCTGTCTC
>CABHPQ010001247.1:0-38610 GCA_902168405.1 Peromyscus aztecus
AGTCAAAGCCTGAGGCGGGGCGGTCCGGAGCTGGAGGCAAAACCCGGAGCTGTGTTCTCCAGGCGGAGCTGAAGTTCCGGCTCCCGTGGAGGTCTCCTGCTACAGTCTTAGTTCAAACTTTCCCCTGAAGTTCGTTTTCCTTAGTTCCAGTAATCCAGAAGTTCGAGGCCAGCCTGCTCTACAGAGTGAGTAGGACAAGCAGAGTGGTTACAAAGAGAAACCCTGTCCCAGTGGAAAAAAAAAAAAAAAGAAAACCACAATACCATTAATTTTGAAACACACACACGCACAATAAAGTCAAAAAGCTTCCTGTAGAATTAATGAAAGGTTTAAGATCATTTTTCCTGAATGATACTACTCTACAAGTGAAGATTTAAGTATGCTGGTGATCCGTCTGGGGACCAAGCCTCTGTCAGAACTCTGAGTCTCTGGAGAAGAGACCAACACTTCCTCTGATAGCTGTGGAAGAGTGAAAAGGATCTTGAGACTGAGGATGAAGCCAAAAGCGCCTGTAAGGCTCTGGTATTTGAACAAGTGACCTCCACTAAAAACATACTGATAATACCTAACCTGACAAAAACATGCTTACAAAAGAATAAAACAATACAGAAACAAGAGCAGCCTGTAAGCGAATGTATGTGGTACTGTCAAGTTTTACGACCCACAAAAAAAAAGTTAATGTGGGATATTTAGGGGAGTAGACAGGAGACTAGTAGGTATAGAGGACCCAAAACACATAAAAGATTGTCTTTTTTCCTTCTTTTTGTTTTGTTTTGTTTTCTGAGATTGGGTAGGGTTTCTTTGTGTAGCTCTGGCTGTCCTGGAAATTGCTCTGTAGACCAGGCTGGTCTCGAACTCACAGAGATCCACCTGCCTCTGCCTCCCTAGTGCTGGGACTAAAGGCGTGTGCCACCACTGCCCAGCAAAAGATTATCTTTATCCTATAGTCTAAGTGGAAAGAGATCCCTAAATAGATGGTTACAGAGCAACCAAAGTGTGCTGGATAAAGGAATATGGTTTAGAAGGGTCAACTTTCCTTAGGAGGATTTTTTCATCTAACTTTAAAAGAGTACGTTTTCCAGAGAAAAAGACGGCATCTCAGACTTCAGAGACAACAGAGCAGACAATGTGTCGAAGGAAATCATTAGCAAACTACCTTGAATAAATATTAGCTGTTCTCACCATTCCAATATTTGGGTATCCTGTCAAATCCATGTCGCTAGTAACTCTAAAACTACTAACTGGATGAGTTTGTACCTGTCCTCCTAACCCCAGGGAGACTGAGGTCGGAGGAGCTCTTCTGGGCTAGCCTGAGCTTTATAGCAAATTTAAGGCAAGTCTGTGCCAACTATTATTTTATGTGTTAAATTAAGAAAAACTGAAACTGGGCTGGAGAGATGGCCCAGCGGTTAAGAGCCCTGGCTGATCTTCCAAAGATCCTGAGTTCAGTTCCCAGCAACCACATGGTGGCTCACAACCGTCTGTAATGAGATCTGGTGCCCTCTTCTGGCCTGCAGGGATGCATGCAGACAGAACTCTGTATACATAATAAATAAACACATCTTTAAAAAAAAAGAAAAGAAAAACTGAAACTAAAAGTAGTGATTCAAGAAATGAATACAAAGTATAATGACATATTTATGAAAATGCCATACTGAAACCCATTCTTTGGTCTGCCAAACACAAATAAAAACAAAACAATGTGTGCTGACCCACAGCTGTAATTGCAGCACCCAGGAGGTAGAAGAGATAGGAGAATCTGGAACTCAAGCCCATCTCAGTATATAGTGAATTCAAGGCCATCCTACAGATAGGAAACAAAACAGCCTCGAAATAAAATGAGTAAATGAATAAACACTTGCTTCAACAACATCATAGAAGTGGAATGACCCTGAGCTTAGCCTGGCCTCTGTGCAAAGATGACCCATGCAAATTCATGAAGCCTCCCATATTTTTAGCGCAGCACCTAAGCAGAAGGTTTTTTGGAGGTTTCAGCTCCTCAAATTGGTGGCAAACACTAAATTAACAGGTGAGATCCTTGTGTCTATGAGCTGTGTGTCCATGGCTAGGTGTAGAAGCCAAAGGGCAAGGTTGGGTGTCTTCCTCTGCCAGTTCCACCTTACTTCTTGAGACAGTGCTGGTTTGTGTGGGGATATTCTGTTTGTGCTCTAACAAATAAAGCTTGCCTGAAGATCAGGGGTGGTGCTAGCCACTAGTTAACCATAGAGATCTGGAGGTCTGTACAGTCAGGAGACAGGAAGTGATAAGGCTGGGCAGAGACAGGGAGCTTGCCACCTTTTCGGTCTGAGGAGTCGTGGAATTAAGAGGAGACTTTGACTGCTCCTTTACTTCTCTGATCTTTCAGAGAAGATATCTACCCCAATATCTGACTCCGGGTTTTTGTTATTAAGACCAATTAAAATTCTCGCTACAGTTTTGGCTAGACTGACTCTAAATCCCAGTGGTGTCCTTCCACTTTGCTACACCCAGTACTGGGTACTGGAGGTCTGAATTTAGGTCCTGGTCATTTGAAGGAAGGACACCCAGGATTGTTGTCTAGTCTCCACACGCATGTGCATACACACGTAAAACTGAATAGAAGACACTAAGGAGATGGCTCAATCAGTTATGGACCTGCTGCACACTGGAATCTCTGCAGTCATATAAAAGCCAGGCACAGTGGTGTGGATCATCCTCAGTACTAGGGAGTCAAAGACAAACAGTTTATTGGGCAGTCAGCCTAGTCAAAGTATAAATCCCAAGTCCAGTGAGAGTACCTGCCTCAAAAGTGCTTGTGTGTGTGTGTGTGTGTGTGTGCTTGTGTGTGTGTGTGTGTGTGTGTGTGTGTTGTTCAAATCTTAGATGGTCTTTTAATAAAAACCCTGTACCAGATATTGAGGTAAAAGCTGAAAGATCAGAGAAGCAGAGCAAGCCACAACTGCCACCTATTACCTCACCAACTCCACCAATCCTCTGACTGAAATCCTTTTAGTCTTCACCCGAAAGGGTCTCAGCTGAACCGCTTTAGTTCCTGTTTCCTCACGCCTTATGTACCTTTCTCCGCCCAGCCATGTCACTTCCTGGGATTAAAGGCATGTGTGCTTCCCAGTACTGGGATTAAAGTTGTGTGCCACCACTGCCTGGCTCTGTTTTCAGTGTGGCCTTGAACTCACAGAGATCTCTGCCTCCTGAGTGATAGGATTAAAGGTGTGTGCCACCACTGTCTGGCCTCTGTGTCTAATCTAGTGGCTGGCTCTGTCCTCTGATCTTCGGGCAGATTAATTAGGGGACACCACACACACACACACACACACACACACACACACACACCTTTGTAAAAAGCCGTGCTAATGAACACTATAGGAATAGGAGGGATGCCATTCACATACCAAGTTTTACTCACCAGAGACTGGCAGTTGGAACTGTAGTGAACCGGAGTAAACTGTGAAGTAGCCCTTCTCTTCCACAAGCTTCCACTTCTACCCTGACAGATCTCTGAGGAATGTCTCTAGAGCTTGCCACCCTAGTCTATATCTTCAATTCTCATCATTCCTTCACAAATGTATTGCTCTTTGTGTAAAAAGTATAAAAGCACCATTTTCTTCGGACTTCGCTGTGTGTGTTTACATGTGTGCACTCAGCAACAACCCTGCTGCCAGCTCTGTGTAACCCTGGCAATGTGACTTTGAGATTTCTTTCATTAAAAGATACGCTCATCTGGATGTGGTGGCACACACCTTTAATCTCAGCACTCCAGAGGCAGAGGTATGCAGATTTCTGTGAGAGTCTGAGACCAGTCTGGTTTATATAGGGAGTTTCTGGCCACTAAGTAAGACCCAGGTCATAAAAAGAAAAAAGAAAGAAAGAGAGAGAGAGAGAGAGAGAAAGGAAGGAAGGAAGGAAGGAAGGAAGGAAGGAAGGAAGGAAGGAAGGAAGAAAGAAAGAAAGAAAGAAAGAAAGAAAGAAAGAAAGAAAGAAAGGAAAGGTAGACTTTATCTTCCCAGCCTTTGAATTTTGGTTGGCATTAAAAATTGCCAGCAGAATATGGCAGCAGTAACAATATAATAGATTTGACTTACGCATTAATGTGCACCTGCCCTTTGGAAAAAGACTTGATTATACTGTTCTGAAACGAATCTGCCTTCCAACCCATGGGAGAGAGTCCTATCACCCTGAAATAACTCCAAGAATGGAGGGATATACTAGTTTATTACCCCATTGTGTAAAGTAAATCTGCTTCTAGCCTCTCAGCAGATTTGTAAACACCCACAAACAAAGCTGTCCATGCCATTTGCTTAGAAATGACAGACTGTCTCCCAACAGTTTGTCACAGTTAGCAGAGCTAACTGATTTGCAGTGCAATAAATCTGCCACCACAGAGTGCTTGTGGGATGGAGAGGTAGCTCCGTTGTAGGCTGTGTGTCTATCATGTGTGAAGCCCTCTGTTCAATCCACAGCATCCCCAAAGGAACCAGATGTGGTGGCACTTGCCTATAATACCTGCGTTTGAGAGGTGGAACCAGGAGAATAAGGAGTTCAAGGTCATCCTCAGCTACATAGCAATTTGGAGGCCAACCTACATTACATGAGACCTTGTTTCTAAAAAAGAGTCCCCTGCAAAATGATGCACTCTCAGGAGCTCAGCATCAGTCTTTGCTATGGACAGGCGAGACGTAGATCAGTGGCAGGATTAGCTTCGATGGGAAGAGGTCCGGACTGTAGAACCCATCCCTAGCCTCCAGCCTGCCTTTGTAGCATTTTGCTCATTCATTACTTCATTAAGCAAGTGTGCAAGGAATGGTCAAAAAGACTGACTGACACCCCTAGGTCGGACCATTGTATCCATTTAAGTTTCTGAGCCCCTCCTGGAATGGATGCCCTCTGGTGGACACACGTAAGAAGCAGTATTTTCTCTCAGGTCCTCTTGTCACCAGTCTCTTCCTCTTGCCTTATTCTGACTTCCATGACTTGGCCGTGGTACGTCCACCACAGGCTCACGTGTTAGACCACTTGGTTCCTAAAGCACCCAGTGAGCTGTTTGAGAAGTTGTGGACCCTTTAGGAGGTCTAATTAGAGGAAATGGATCCCTGGGGAATCAGGTTGAGTGGCCTGGCTCTGTTTCCTGACTGCTGTAATCAGTCCCTAGCCCTCCCTCTGCCACAGCCTCAGCTGGGCTCACTGCCATAGTGGACTAAACCTCTCCCCCTCCCAAACCAGCTAAAACAAACCCCTCTCCCCTTAAGTTGCTTTTTGTCAAGTATCTGTTTACAGTGATGGGGAAAGTAACCAACACTGACCGACAGATAACGGATAGGAACAGCCTGGGTCCGTTGTGACTTAGGACCAGAATTACGGAGGACTCTGCACAGTGGGAAAGGGCAGAGGCAAGTTAGTGCTGGGAGACCGGGAAGGATGGAGAAAATAAACAGGAATTGAAAAGGATGGGTACCCTAGGTTAACAGTGTGCATCTGGAGACAAACAAACAAAAAAACCCCAAACCCAAAAAACTTGGTGTAGTGCTTTGAACTAGGATGTCTCCATGAGGCAAACTACAGAGATTTTTACCTCTTTGCATTTTTCCTTTGGAGTATGGCAGCTGTGTTTAGCATTGTCTTAAGTTTTCATCTTCCAGCTCTGCCATTTTCTTCAGTTAGTAGATATGCAAAGTCTTACACATAAAAGTAGATATGCAAAGTCTTACACATAAAAGAAACATACTGGGGCTGGAGAGGTGGCTCAGCAGTTAAGAGCACTGACTGCTCTTCCAGGGCACCTGGGTTCAATTCCCAGCACCCACATGGCAGCTCACTACTGTCTGTTTCTAGCATCCAACACCCTCACACAGACATACATGCAGGCAAAACACGAATGTACATGAAATAAATATTAAAAAAAGAAGAAATATACTATCTTTTCGTTTGTTTGTTTGTTTGTTTTTACTTTTTGAGACAGGGTTTCTCTGTGTAGCTTTGGGGCCTGTCCTGGATCTTGCTCTGTAGCCCAGGCTGGCCTCGAACTCACAGAGATCCGCCTGTCTCTACCTCCTGAGTGCTGGGATTAAAGGCATGCGCCACCACCGCCCGGCCCAAAGAGGATTTTTAAGGAGAATCTGTTCCTTGCCTCCTCCAGTTTCTGGTGGCTACTTCAGCATTCCCAGGCTTGTGACCTTTCACCCACCACACACATAAGAACTGAGGGGACAGGGAAAGAAGAGACCTGACTTCCCTCTGTGTGTCTTATTGATTTAAGATTTATTTCATTTTTATTTGTGCTTATGTCTGTGGAGTGTATACCACATGTGTCAGGGCACCCTCGGAGGACAGAAGATGGCTGAAGTTGCAGGCATTTGTGAGCCGCCTAGCCTGCAAACTGAATTCGGGTCCCCTGTGAGAGCAGCGTGAGCGCTGAACTGTCGAACCGTCTCGCCAGCCCTCTGTGTGTCTTCTGTGCTTGTCGTTTGATTGAGGATCCATGTATGTAATCCAGGATGATCTCATTACAAGATATCTACTTTAATTACTTCCACCCTTTTTCTAATATGATAGTATTTACAAATTACACAGATTGGAATTAAGAGGGAAGCATATCATTTAGAGGACCATTATTCAACCTACTACACTCACAGCAATGTTCTGAATCCGATTAGTCTCCCTCTTTATTTTTTAAACTTTTATTGTTTTTATCTTATGTATATAGTTACTTTGCTTACATGTATGTCTGTGCACATGTATGTACCTGGGGTCCACAGAAGCCGGAAGAGGGAATCAGATCCTCTGGAACTGAAGTTAGAGATGGTTGATTGCGGCCTCGTGGAATCTGGGATCCAAACACCGGTCCTCTGGAAGAGCACCAAGGACTCTTAACTGCTGAGCCATTTCTCCAGCCCAAGGCAGATGTTATTAAAGAGGGCTACAGAAAAGTAAGAATTCAAAGACAAGTGTAAGAGGATCCTAAGGTTTAGTGTAGAAGGAAAGTAAAGCTCTCAGAGAGGAGGCCTGCAGCTGTCTGCCAAGGCAGGCTGGTCTTGGGGCTTTTCATGAGGGTCTGGCCCTAGCAGTTGGCCAGTTGGAAGATTGCACATTCTACGCATGTCCTCCTGGCCCAGCCGGAGAAAGAATCACAGTGTTTGTGTGTTTCTCACCCTGTCAGGGCTGGGTGAAGCCTCCTTTGTCTATCTCCGACTCTGACTCTGTTAGTTCTTGACCTTGACTGTCTCTCTCTAGCATTAGTGGTTGGCTGGGTTGCTCCCTTAGACCTTGTAACTCTCTCAAATGCTGTTACTTTACACTAAGCTCATTGTTCTCACAGATCCCAGAAAGTAGTTCTAGTTTTTCTTAGTTATCTTAATTAACTCCTTGTCTCTGGGATGGTCTAGTGGAGTGGTTCTCAACCTGTTCTTCAAATCTCTATCCTCCAAAATATTTACATGACAATTCATAACAGTAGCAAAATTACAATTATGAAATAGCAATAAAAATAATTTTATGATTGGGGGAGTCTCCACAACACGGGGAACCGTATTAAAGGGTCATAGCACTAGGAAGGTTGAGAAGGTCTAGTGTCTCTTTTCGCAAATAGGTAGAGGCCTTCTTAGGAACTGTATCTTAGAATTAGCTGCAGAAGCAGCAGCACTGGAAAAGGGCAGTGGTGTCTAGCATGTTTTTCCCAGATTTGGGGATATGGCGGTGTCTCACAGAAGCTAGACAACCTGTCCACTGACACTGGCTTCACCTCTCAGAGCCTGAATGTCTCTTACAAGATCCACTTAGCTATCCCAACCCGGCTGTGAACTTCTTTCTCTCTCGTTCTTAGGGTTCCCAGCCTTGCTGTTGTAACCCTGGTGTCCATTCTGACTATGACACAGGGAGTCACTCTTAGTTTTCCTCCATGAGCCTTTCCTCTGACTACCTACAGAAAGCTGGCTACTGTATCAGTAGCATCTGACTTCACCAAGAACTCCAAATAGAGGGATATTTGGTATTTGAATTTGTTCCACACCTCATTGACGCGGGCGCGCACATGTACCCCATGCATTCAGAGCCTGTGGAAGTCGGAAGAGGGTGTCACATCCCCTGGAACTGAAGCTACAGGCAGTTGTGAGCCACCCAATGTGGGTGCTAGGAACTGAACCTGGGTGCTCTGGAAGAGCACAAAGTGCTCCTAACTGCTGAGCTATCTCCAGCCCTGGGTTTTTTTTTTTTTGTTGTTGTTGTTGTTGTTGTTTGTTTTCATAGTTTTTTTCCTCCCTGGGATTCATTTTGGATATCCTTTGTTGCTATGACTTCAAGTCCACTGTTGTGGGACAAAGGGGTTGAAGTGTCTCATCTGCTACTAATCCCATTGAAGTTTGTTGTTGTTGTTTTGTTTGTTTATTTGTTTGTTTTAAGGCAGGGTTTCTCTGTGTAGTCCTGGTTGTCCTAGAAATCACTCTGTACACCAGGCGGGCCTCAAACAGAGATCCACCGGTCTCTGCCTCCCAAGTGCTGAGATTAAAAGCACGTGCCACCACTGCCCAGCTCAATTTAGTATGTTTTAAAAGTACTTTTTATTTCATTTTTGTAAGATGAAATCTTATCATGTTTCCCTGAACTCAGGATCCCCTTGCCTCTCTCGAAAAAGAGGTAAAGGAGGTAAAGGACACAGCGGCAGCTCAGTGTGTGTGTTTGTTGTTTGTTTGTTTGTTTCTAGCTGTGTAACTGTAAGGACAAATCTCTGCTGTCTGTTCTATCTGCACTTTTGTACATTGTTTCGTATATTTTGTCCACTTTTGTACATTGTTTCGTATATTTTGTCCAGTTTTCTCATTGTTTCAAGTAGAGGGGTAAATCTGGCTCTTGCCATCTAAGTGAAACAGGGAAGTCAGAGTCTGGAAAGACGGCTTAGTGGTTCAGAATGCTTGCTATGCAAGAATGAGGACCCAGGGCTGGAAAGATGGCTCAGTGGTTAAGAGCACTGGCTGTTCTTCCAGAGGTCCTGAGTTCAATTCCCAGCAACCACATGGTGGCTCACAACCATCTGTAACGAGATCTGGCGCCCTCTTCTGGCCTGCAGTCATAAATGCTGTATACATAATAAATAAATCTTTAAAAAAAAAAAAAAAAAAAGAATGAGGACCCAAATTCAAGTCTCAGGAGACAGAAACAGGTGGGTCCTCGGAGCTCACTGACCAGCCAGCCCAGTTTAAACAGGAAGTTTCCAGTTCAGTGAGAGACCCTGTCTCCAGGCAGTAAGGCAGAGGGTGATAGGAGTATGGTGGCTTGAATGAGAGATGAACCCCATAGTCTCAGGCATTTGAACATTTGATCTGGCAGTTCAGTGGCAGGGGAAGCTGAGGTGGTGCAGCCTTGCTGGAGGAAGTGCGTCACTGGGGATAGGTTCTGACAGTTAAAATCCTCCTGCCATTTCCAGGTCACTCTCTCCGTTTTGTACTTATGGTTCAAGATGTGAGGGCTCAGCTGTCTGCTCCAGCAGCCATGCCTACAGCCATGCCTGCGGTCTGCTGCCTTTCTCTCTCTCTCTCTGTCTCTCTCTCTGTCTCTCTGTCTCTCTCTGTCTCTCTCTGTCTCTCTCTGTCTCTCTCTCTCTCTCTCTCTCTCTCTCTCTCTCTCTCTCTCTCTCTCCCCTTATAGACTTCAAGCTTCCGGAGCCCCAAACCAAACTAAACTCTTTTAGAATTTGCCTTGTCATGATGCCTTATTACAACAACAGAAAAGTAGCAAATCCTGGGAGAACTATGCAGTGCTAACGGAGCAGAGTCGGGGAAAGCAGATAGCCACATCAAGAGTATCCTGGTTACCCGGCATAAGTCAAGGAGGTAGCTCTTCAGTAAGCCAGGAAGGAGCTGGACATTTAACTACTTGCTTCATATAGGACTCTCTTAGGCTATTCCAAAGTTCTCATGCTCAGAGAACAATCACATATAGTAGCCAGTTGGAAATTTTAAAACAGTAGACCGAGTCATGGTATGAACATGGAATACCTGTGGAGGTCAGAGGATAACTCTTAAAAGTTGGTTCTGTCCTTTCACTGTGGGCTCCAGAGATCCAACTTAAGCCATTTGGCTTGCACAGCAAGTGTGTTTACCCATAGCCTTTTTTGTCTGTCTTTGTGGGTTTTGACACAGTGTTTCTCTATATAGCTCTGGCTGTCCTGGAACTCCTTCTATAGTCCAGGTTGGCCTTGAACTCAGTGATCCATCTGCTTCTGTCTCCCTGCTGGGATTAAAGGTGTGGGCCACCAGGCTCGGTCTACTGTTTTAAAGATACTGTTACGAAGTTACAGACCACCACAGAAAGGAAGCCAGATCAGAGTCCTTTATTTAATCTGTGACTGATGTCAGACTCCTGTCACAAAGAACTCTTGGCCCCCAAGTTGAGTACCACAGAATTTATAAAGACAAAACTACATTACATCACACCAAGTGCAGGCTAGGGGAATTTTTACATCAGGGTTATTTCCCAGCAAGCAAGGAGGAATCCTTTGTCTGCTGTGGGATGTCTTTCTGTGTGCTGTGAATATGTGTGGCTCCCATTGGATAATAAATTGAGCTGGTTTTGGCCTATGGCAAGAAAGCTTACAGCCAGGTGGGAAATCCAAGCAGAGATACAGAGAGAAGGGCAGAGTCAAGAGAGATGCCAGCTGCCACCAAAGGAGCAACAAGATGCCAGCAGACTGGTAGCACCACAGCCACGGGGCACCATAGAGATTAATAGGAATAGGTTAATTTAAGAAGAAAGAGTTAGCTAGCCAGAAGCTGAAGCCATAGGCCATACTGTTTGTAATTAATATAAGCCTGGATTGATTATTTTATAAGCAGTTGTGGGACCGTGGGGCAGGGTGGGAGCGGAGAAATTTCCGGCTACACTTTGTCTGTTAAACATTTGACAAGCTTCATTTCTCAGAAGATGGGAGAAACCCTACTTTATTCTGGCAAGCAGATGTGGATCCAGAGGGGAGCAGGTGTGGAGTCGGGGTAGCCTGGCCTCTCCTGAGCCATTTCAATTGGGTTTCGGTCTATATCCAAGGCTGGCCTCGAACTCATAGGAGTCTTCCTATCTCAGCCTCCCAGGGCCTGGAACTACAGGCTCAGGTTTAGAACATGGATTTTGATGGCAACTGATTTCACAAGTCCCACCACGGCCCCTAACCGACAGCGCCCCCTCCTAGGGATCACCACCAAGTGAAGACGAATATCCAGAAGCATGTGTAGGGGTCCCTACTCAGATGGTACCTCTGAGGGGACACCTTATACCCCTGGGCTCTAATGTCCTTCTCCAGGCAGTGCACAAAGTCCTCCGTCCCAGGGCCTGCCTTCCAGGGCCCAAATTTGACAACGGGCGTCTTTTTGGCCTCCAAGATATGCAACGGCTCCGCACACTTGGCATCCTCCTCCTCCGTGTGCACCACACACACCACCACCTTTGACGAGCGCATCGCCACGGCCTCTGCCCGAGCCAGGTGCAGCAGGACCTCCAGGTTCTCTCTGTAGTTTGGCACTCCCAGCAAGAACTGCATTCGGGCCACCTGCTCCCCAAAGATCTGTGGCATATCCTCCAGCATCTTGACCAGAAGATGGATTTGGTAGAACTTAGCCTCACGGTAGACCTCAGGAATGTGCTCTTTGGGTACCTGACCAGTGCGTAGGTAGTCCAAGATAGGCCCAAAGTAGGTGCCAGGACGGTCAATGAAGAAGCGGCCCTGTGCATCTTTGTAGTATCTAGCTGATCTGGATAGTATCTCTGGAAACTTGGAGCCTGGATGTTTCATCAGGGTGCCCATGGTGGTGGTGTAGAACTGCCCTCCTACATTCAGCTCCACGACCTGCAGACACAAACAGTAGCGTGAACCAACAATGCACGCACGTCCAGGAGACACACCACTACAACTTATTAGAGGATGTGCTGTCTGCTGCTACAAAGAAAAACCAAACAAACAAACAAAAAACCAAACCTCTGTGCAGTGTTAAAGGTTCAGGCTGGATTTCCAACCTGGATCTAAGCGCAAGTCAGTGGGGGCCAGTGATGGGGCCAGTCCTTCAGTCTGATGCAGGTTTATGACCTCATTCTCAGCCTGTCTATTGCACTGCCTATTACAATTTAAGTACTGTACTGGAATTAGGAGAGCCAAAGGCAACCAAGCTGCTGGGGGGGGGAGGGGAAGCATTGAGCTGCCATGGCAACAAGTCCTACAGGGGCCATTTCAGAAGTCTAAAGGGGAGACAACAGGAGAAGAGGGACCCAGACCATACAGCTGAGGAAAATAAGCTCAGAACCTGTGTCCTTCGGCCTCCCCTAAACTTCAAGGCCCCTTGGCAAGGCTGTTTGGTTACCCTTGAGGTCACCGCTATGAAGCAGGCAGTTAGTAATGAGCACAGACTGACCTTGAATAAATCAGTGGGTTGGCATATCTATTCCGCAGGAGCTCAGCTCCTAGGCCCTCTCAATGCCCTCCTATTACAGATGAAGAAAACCCAGAGAAAAAGACTCACAGGACAGGGAAGCAATGAGTGCAGCGAGGATCAAATGCCCATCAGTTGCTCTAACTCACAACTCACATTAGGGTGGGTGTCCAGCCCATCCCAGCTCCTGCCTCACTGCAGCTAAAATTAGCTCCACGCCTGGAAGTTCACTATCTTTCTCTACCTTAAGCTTCAGCGTCTGTGAAAATGGAAACAAAATGGACATAGAGAACTCGAATCCTTCCAACTCTCAAAGTCTAATCCACCCAGCCACGTCAAAAGTCCTTTCTGGCCGGGCGGTGGTGGCGCTCGCCTTTTATCCCAGCACTCAGAAGGCAGAGGCAGGCAAATCTCAGAGTGTGAGGCTAGCCTGGTCTACAGTGTGAGTTCCAGGACAGCCAGGGCTACACAGAGAAACCCTGTCTCAAAAAACCAAAACCAAAAACAAAAGTCCTTTCTGAAGCTAATTTACTGAAACCAGTTTCCTAGCTAGCTGAAACAGAATTCAGCACTCAGGAGGGGAACCTGCTGGGTGTCTGTGATGGCCATGTAGATGCAGGGATGGGACCTGACTCACCTCTCACCCAGTTCAGTCAGAAGGGTCCCTACATCTTACCGTGCTCTACCCAGCACTCACATTTCCTGAGGTCCCCCTCAGCTGAGTGAATTAGTGACATCTCCACTCAGGTGTTCTCTAGGCCCCTCAAGATCTCTCTCTAAGCCCCAACACTGACCTCTCCTGTTGTTTCCCATTTTAGCTGAGCCAGAAGCCTAGGATAATGTGTCTTCTCCTTGATCTCAGTGTACCTCACACACTTATTCACCACCAAGTCCTGGCAGTTCTGTGTGTTTGGGAAGTTCCATGGCGGCTTACCCCTTGCCAGGTCTACTCCTGGATCCATTCTGCACATCGAAACCAGAGTTCTTTTTCTCTGAAGCAAACCTGAGTCTCCTGCACTGAACACTTGAATGGCTTGAGCTTTCCAAGGCTTTTGCAACAGGCCTACTCGACACCCAGCAGGTTCCCCTCAGAGGCCAAGTTTCTCCCAGCTACTCGCCACAGGCTTTCCTACCCACCCAGGAACAGGCAGGGGGGCTGGTAGTAAAGACAAAGGGGGACCTTCCTCCTGAGAGCGAAAAGACATTCATCATTCTAGGAACACACTGGGCGGTGTTTATGGATGAGATAGGAAGCCATGATTTTCACCTGCTGCACCCCTCCCTGTTCCCATGGTAGGCTATAGCTTACCTTCCTATCACTGAGTCTACCCATCAGTCCGTCCTTCCTTCCTTCCTTCCTTCCTTCCTTCCTTCCTTCCTTCCTTCCTTCCTTCCTTCCTTCCTTCCTTCCTCTCTTCTAATCCTTTTAGTTTTTTGAGACAGGGTTTCTGTGTAGCCCTGGCTGTTCTGCAACTTGCTCTGTAGACCAGGCTGGCCTTGAACTTAGAGATCCATGTGCCTCTGTCTCCCAAGTGCCTGGATTAAAGGCATGTGTCACCATGCCTGGCAAGTCTACCATCTCTCAAGTTAGTTCCCCAGGGGCCTTCCGGAGGGTGGTCTCATGACCCCATAGTGACTTGTAGAACTACTGTTACAGTAGCTGCTCCCTTAGGAATTCCCTGTTGTCCATCCTCCATTAGACCGTGAGGTTTGAAAGGGGACACATTCCTAGTCCATATACATCACTAGCACCCACTAGCAGGGCTCAGCACACCAGAGGCACTCAATGAATACCTGTTATATTGAATGAAGTTCACCCTGGTCCCGATCCACAGCAGATCCTGGTATTCTGATAAACACAGGTCTTGCCCTACCTGGTATCAGGCTCAGTGCTGGCTCCATGCATGACCTTCACCCAGGAACTCATTCAAGCCCTTCTTGAGCAGGGAAGATGAAACACCCAGAGTGTTGAACACCTTGACACTAGGCGGGTAGCTTTGAAAACAGCCGACAACGACCTACACCTAACACGATTGGAAAGAGGCACTTTGCCTGCTGCTGGGCCTGCTCTCTCTCCTTACTCAATCCTGATGAGAATGAGAATCTTATTCTCTTAGCGTGTACCCAGACTTACTGTTAGCTGCTAAGTGAGGTGGGCACTTTTAGGGACTAACTTCTACAGTAAGGGGGGGAAGGGGAGTAGGGGGTGGAGGGGGGGGGGGGCGGGAGTACCACCTACTTAACACACCCTCAAAGTTGTCCTTTCTTTCATTTCAACTAAAACCCTGGAGAGATTCATTGAGTTTTCTGATAGGCAGCTGCTATGATACCGAGTGAGCATGTCCTAAAAGAGTTCATGTTGGCCATTTTTTTTTTTACAGACAGTCTCCAGCCGCCCCAGAAAGATTGTAGGTATGTGCTGTGGAATTCAGTTAAAGAATGATTATTATTATTTGTTGTTCCCGTTTGTTGGCAGTGCTGGGGATTGAGTCCTGGTCTTCCTAGTAAGCTGTCTCTACCACTGAGCCACATCCTGGGTCTAACTGGCCTCTGAAACGGTTGAGCTTGTGATCTATGAACTAAAACTGAGTATGTGCTTTCCTGTATGGACATATATAGACGTCTTCAATAAAATGCCCACTCTTCCTTTTTGGGGTCTACTACAGCTGTGAGAATAGCTCCCGTGTTAGCCTCATTAACTCCAGTTAATCTTTCTCGCTTCTTTTCCTCCTGGCTTTGCACACAGCAAACCCGGGTTGTGCTCACAAAATCCTCTCACCCAGTCCACAACAGAAGGCAAGCTGGGCACTCTTTGGGGCAGAGAGAGCGTGCTGGAGCTGGTCAGGCTACTCCTCTCAGGTGGCAGAGTAAAGGGACTGACTGAAGTATCCTCCCCACCGCCAACCCCCACCCCTGGACTACGCCAAGCCAAGCCGGGGGATCTCAGAGGGGACACACACAGGAACTAAAGCAGACTAAGTGAAGTGAGAGCCAGGGAAGAAAAAAGCAAATGAAAGACTGCCCAGAGCTTGGTGGAGCGGAGGCGGGAACACACAGGTATCAGGTATCAAAGGAGTTTACTGACAGGCTAGGGGAAAAAAAGCTCCCTGGGGGCGGGGGTAGGGGACTGCTGGAGGATGGGCGAACGAAACTGGACCGGAGCTAGGAAAGCGTGCGGCCGGCCGGGGCTGGGGGTGGGGCGTCCAGGACACCGGAGCAGCCGCTGCTCAGGGGCGCACTTACGATGTCTGGGTCGGAGCATACGATCCGGGGCTCCGGGCTGTGCTCCTTGAGTTGGTTTGCGGGCAGAGACTCCTGGTCCGCCTCCTTAGCTTGGTTTGCCGGCAGGCTCATCCTGGTGGGAAAGGACAGCTCGCACTGACTACCCAGCACAGCCTTGGGTAGATAACTTATGGGCGGGAAACAGTCCTGCCACGTGTCGATAACTTCCCAGCCCGAGAGGCTCGTGACTCCCCGCCCCTGAGAAACTCTACGGCTATTACCCCCCGCCCCCGCCTCTTTTGTAAAACACCTGTAGTGCTTACTTAGCTGGGTTAAAAGCGCGCTGAGAGGTTGAGCATGGACTCCATTGGTTCTGTGGGCTGTCATCAACTTGGAGTAACCTATAACTTCTCAGGGAAGGGGTACTAGGGGACAAATCCTGGGGCTCTCAGAGGGTAGAGTGTCAGACCAGAGACTATAAAATGGTAAACTAGAAGAAAAAAAAAGCTGCCACTCAAAGGTAAGTGCTGTGAAACTTACCTGTTTCATTCCTTAGTTCTGAGTGAGAAAAGTCTTCTCTAAAACATATTTACACTACAAGAGCCCAGTATTTACACTACAGAAGCCCAGTATGGTCATCAACAGAAACAACAACCATAAACTTAATTCAAATGAAACTGATTAGATAGTGCAACCACACACTCAGCAAAGAAGATAAAAAATAAAACCCAAGAGACTGGGGTGTAACTCAGTGGTAGCACATTTGCTTAACATGTATGAAGTCTGGGTTTGACCCTCCAGAAACACACACACACACACACACACACACACACACACACACACACACACACACATACACACACACCACAAGGAAAGAAGAGAGATGGGAAAGAGGGAAGGAAGGAGAAAGTGAAACCCTCCCGGAGTGAAAGTATAATCAAACCAAGTTTCAAAGAATGTACACAGATAGCAAGAGGTAGGTCAAACAAGCTCACAGTCCCGAACCACAAACCATGAAAGGAAACAAAAAATCACAAGGAAAAGTCAAACAGAGCCAAGCATGAGTCCCTCAGCCCCTGAGATTGCTAGGCATACAGTGTGAGCGTATTGACTGTCATGAAATAAACCAAAGGGGCATCAAAACATGGGCTGCAGGTGTGACTGAGTGGTGGCACCCTTGCCTAGCACACACCAGGCCCTGCGTCCTAGCCACACATCTACAAAACCAAAACCCAACAGACCTAAACGTGAGTAAAGAACAAGAAGATACAATTTTTTTTTTTTAAAAAGGCGGGGAGATTTTTTTTTGAGCCCAATAGAACCTCTAAAAATGAAAAACTAAAGTAGCTGAAATAAATCATTACTGCAGTTTAGAAAGAATTAAACAAACAGTTGAAGGAGCAATGATGTGTACTGTTTTTTAACCCATAAATATGGGAAATAGAAGAGTAAAGGCCTGAGATGGTAGGAAGACAGGAAAGGGGTGCTCAAACTTTACTGGTTGGAATGTGAACTGATGTGATCTTTAGACATTAATATGGCCGTCTCTACAAAAGAAAAGAAAAAAGAACTCCACTCTTGGGAATCCACCTAACAGAAATTTTAAAAAGCACCATTCTGAAGGGATATGTGAATGAATATATTTACCACTGATCTGTTTGTGTTAGCAAAATTAGACATAGTTAATAAATAGCTGACTAAGTCACTGTCTGTCTTTGTCATGCAATGTTAAATGTGTCTGTTAAAAAGAAAGAGATAGGGGCTGGGAGATGGCTCAGCAGTTAAGAGTTGCTTACTGTTCTTTTGGAGGACTAGCGTTTGGTTCCCAGCACCCATATCAGGATGCTCAAAAGTACCTGTTATCTTCAGCTTCAGGGAATCTGATACCCTCTTCTAGTCTACACACACACACACACACACACACACACACACACACACACACACACACATGCACCTGTGATTCTAGCACTTGGGAGGTAGAGAGAGGACAAATAGATGGTCAGAAGTTCAAGGTCATCCTTACCATCAGTTACATAGCAAATTTTAGGCCAGCTTGGGGTACATGGGACCCTGTCTTGAAACAAACAAACAAATAAAGAAAAAAAAGACAAGAAAAAAAGCAGGCCTGGAGAGATGTCTTGGTTGATAGAGTGCTTGCTTTACAAACACGAGGACCCCAGTTCCACCCCTAGAAGCCATTAAAAATACTCAACATGGCTTGACATGGTAGAGAACACATTTAATCCCAGCACAGAGAAGGCAGAGGCTGGGGATCTCTATGAGATTGAGGCCAGCCTATTCTGCATAATGAGTTCCAGGTCAGGCAAAGCTCTATAGTGAGACCCTGTCTCCAAAGCAAAATCACAAGACAAAACAAAACAATAAAAACCAAACATCAACAACTCAGTACAGTGGTATAAGTTTGTAATCCCAGATCTGGGAAAACAGATAAAGGAGGATTCCTGGGGCTCACTGGCTTGCCAATCTAGTCTAATTGATGAACTCCAACAAAGAGACCCTGTGTAAAGGTAGACAGTGTTCCTGAGGGCGACTCCTGAGGTTGTCCCCTGGCCTCTACACATGTGCCTATACATACAGTTCCACAAACATGCACACAGAATTGAAAATAATAAAATGGCCGGGCAGTGGTGGCCCACGCCTTTAATCCCAGCACTCTGGAGTCAGAGACAGGCAGATCTCTGTGAGTTTGAGGCCAGCCTGGGCTACAGAGACAGGACAGCCAGGACTACACAGAGAAACCCTGTCTCAAAAAACAAACAAACAAATAAACAAACAAACAAAAAAGAGAAATAACTCAAATGAAAAATAAACTAGTAAGTATTGCAGCAGTGGTGTAGTGGGAATCTGCTGGTGAAAACCATAACAAGCGTAGCAAACCATCTCTTGTGTAAGTTTGTATCTATGTGTATCGGGGGCATTATAGGAAACACCAAGTGCTGGTGTAAGTTTGTATCTATGTATATCGGGGCATTATAGGAAACACCAAGTGCTGGTTAGATTTTCGTCATCATGGGAAGAGGGAACTTAATTGAGAAAATGCCTCCGTCAGATTGGCCTGTAGGTAAGCTGGAGGGGGATTTTCTTTCTTGACGGTTGATGTGGAAGAACCTAGCCCACTGTGGGCGATGCCATCCCTGGGCAGGTGGTCCTAGGGTGTATAAGAAAGCAAACTGGGCAAGCCCAGCGAAGCAAGGCGATTAAACTAAATGGATGTAAGCAGTATTCCTCCGGGGCTCCTGTTTCAGTTCCTGTCCCCAGTTTTCTGCCTTGAGTTCCTGTGGTGGCGAAGGAGAGAAAGGTTTGTTTTGTTTTTGTTTGTTTGTTTGTTTGTTTTTAGACAATGTCTATACAGTCCTGGCTGTCCTGGAACTCACTCTGTAGACCAGGCTGGCCTCAAACTCACAGAGATCCACCTGCCTCTGCCTCCCGAGTGCTGGGATCAAAGATGTGTGCTACCGTGCCCAGTTTGAATGCTGTCTCTTATTTAACACCTACAAATATCTATAAATATTCCGCGGACGAGGAAACTGAAGCTTGAAGAAATTAAATGAAGATCACGTGGATTTTCAGAGCCAAGTCTGAACTCTGTGACTGTGATAGTCAGCTAGATAGACCTTAGGAGGACCTTGGAACTGGGCCTCTGGACATGTCTGTGGATGAGTATTTTGATTACACTGAAGTAAGAAGATCCACCCACTATGGGTGGCACCATCCCCTAGGCAAGGGATCTTCACTGTGTAAGATTGAGAAATCAGCTGGTCACTAGCCCAGATGTGCTCCTGTCATTGTGACTTCCCCACTGTTATGGACTGTAACCTGAACTGTGTGCCAAATAATCACTTCCTCTTTTAGCTTGCCTTGGCCAGAGAATTTTATCAAAGCAATAGAAAAGTTACTATGACAAGGACTTTTCTCTCTCAGTAGTCCTCTCTCTTGGCCATGCAGAATTAATTGCTTTGTTTCAGAGTGTATTGGTCCATTTTCTGTCACTACAGCCAAATTTCTGAAGCAAGATGTTTTATAAAGAAAAGAGATTTATTCAGCTCACAGTTTTTGGAGGATGAAGGATCAGAAGTCCCTATTGATTCAGTCTCTGGTGAGAACTCCCCTGACTGGATCACATTATGGTGCATGGCATCAAGGAAACATGGGAGAGAGGGAGAGATCACGTTTCAAATCAAATCCCAGAGAGAGACCAGGCAAGGGTCAATAACAAGGAGGTCCTACCTTTTAAAGGTTCAGCCACCTGTTAACATCACCACACTGAGGACAAAGTTTCCAGCACATGAAACGGCATATTCTCACTCCACATCCAAACCACAGCCACAGGCAAGGTATGTGCCTCGAGCACCATCATTCTGCGGAAATGTCCAAGCCATGTAGAGGGGCCTATGATCTCCCGGAGTCATGCTTCCCTGCTTTACACTCCACAAAGCACTTGGCTTTAAGCTGCTTGACCCCCAGAGGGACTAATGGCATGGACTCCATAGCAAGGCAGAGTTCCCAAGAGTCTCCAGCCCGGAGTGGAGGGCTCAGCACTCTGAGGAACAGCTTTTAGCTCCACTTCCTGTCTCCCCCAGCCCAGCTGTCCTGCAACAGTCTGCGCTCCTTGCCTTTGTTTGCACGGTCCTCTCTGCTTTGAATGCCCTTTCCCCTAGTTTGCCTAGAAAACTCAGGCTGAGCTTTGAAGATGAATTGAGTTGACCCCCTCCCCTCTCCCCGCCCCCCATACACACACACACTTTTCTATTCATTAGCACATTTGACCCTCACAGTTCTGATAAGGGAAGGGTACCTCCCTTGTATTGACCCCCAAGACTCCCAGAGAATTAAGAGCCTCTTTCAGAGTCTGAAGCAAGCAAGAGACCAGAGTGTTAGTTCTGGCTCTGCTACTGGGTCTCAGTACTTCCTCGGACAGGGACGGGCAGTCCCCGTCGGTCTCTGGGTCTCGTTCTCTACCTGTAACATGGTAGAGGTTGAGGCGTTATCTAAAAGGGTCCTGGTACTCTCATCTTGGTTCCTGCTATGGCCACAAAAGAATTCAGAATGCTGCTTGCTCCCGCCTGTGACTGGATCTTCTTTCCCTCTGGCCTAGTTCTGAGAACAAGAGCCGCTCCCTGCTCCCTTCTGCCCCCCTCCCACCGACCCCAGCCCTTTGTTCTGACTCCCCAGACAAAGCTGCCAGCCCCTGTACTCCCGGGCAGTTGGGCTTCACGCCAGCCAGTCAAGTGGCAGCTGGGACTCAGATGAAAGGGCCCTCAGAAAGCTACCTGTGGCAAAATGCCCAGCCCAGGCCTGGCAGCTTTGAGCCCAGATGTCCCGTGAGGCATCCTGACCACCGTTCCCACACAAGGCTCTCTTTGTGAGCCCCACAGAGGGACACATCCCTGCCAACCCACGGCTACCCCCTTCCCTTTCCTCTGTGCGATAATAGTTTGAGAAACAGGCCTTAGGGAGTGCTTCGGGCTTAGACCGCCCTGTCCTGCCTTTGTGCCAGGGAGTTGGGAACGTTTTATCCCATTTAATCTTCAGAACTGCACTGGGAGCAAGAATTGTCTTTTTCCTCTTCTTCTTCTTTTTTAGACAGGGTCTCACTTGTTATGTAACCCGGCTAGTCTTAAATTTGCAAGTCTCCTTCCTCGACCTTCTTCTGAGTGCTTGGATTAAACTGTGTACCACACATCTGGCCGCCATTTCTCTCTCTTCCCTCCCTCCCCCTCTCTCTCTCTCTCCCTCTCCCTCCTGTGTCCCCCCTCATCCTCCTCACCCACCTCTTCCCCCCTCCTCTTGTTATTCCTCCTTCTCTTTTTTTCCCTTCTTTTTGAGATAAGGTCTTTAGCCCAGGCTGGCCTTGAACTTTCCAATGTAGCTGAGGATGATCTTAAACCTCCGATCCTCCTGCCTCTTGGGTTACAGGCATATGCCCCCACATCTGGCTTATGAGGTATTGGAGCTCACACTCAGGCTTCTTACAAGCTAAGCAAGCCCCCCGCCCCCTTTTTAGACAGAGTCAATGTAGCCCTGGCTGTCCTGGAACATTCTATGTAGACCAGGTTGGCCTTAAACTCACAGAGATTCACCCGCCTGCTTCTGCCTTCTGGGTGCTGGGTGCTGGAATACTTTTTCTTTTTCTTTTCTTTTCTTTCTTCCTTTCCTTTCTTTCTTTCTTTCTTTCTTTCTTTCTTTCTTTCTTTCTTTTTTCTTTTTCTTTTTTTTTTTTTTTGAGACAGAGTTTCATATCGCCCAGGCTGGCCTTGAACTATTGTGTCTCCTGTCTTCATCTCCCAATTGCTGAGATTACAGGTGTATATCTGTTTTAAAAGAATGTCTGAGTATCTGCTGAGGCAGAATTGAAGGACAGGGAAAACAAAGGAGACATGGGAAGAGAAAGGTGAACCCTCACCCTGGAGTCTAGTTGAAGTTTCACATCAACAGAGAATCAAGAATTCAAGCACAATTAATAAAACGGGTTTCAGGGCTCGAACTCAGATCACCAGGCTTGTTAGCAAGTGCCTTTTCTCACTGAGCCATCTTACCAGCCCAGAGGTGCCCAGAGGTGCCCAGAGGTGCCCAGAGCTAAAAGGATATGATAAGATAAAGAATTCCCAGGAGGGGTGGGTGGGCTTTCCTGGGAGAACAGAGGACACTCTGATGTGATGGCGATTCACAAGGACACTCCATGGTGTGGGTTCACAGATGGTCTTTCCTTACAGAGGACGCCTCAGTCAAAGGCTGACGATCAAAAGAGTGTGATATTTGCCTACACAGAACCAATGTTGCCTTTATATGGAGACATTTCAAATAATAGCGTGAAGACCACAATGAACCATGCCTGTGTACATGACCTTCCATCATGGCCCTACCCCTTTTCCAGATACAATTCCAAATGCAGCTTTCTGAGACTCTTACAAACAAGACTACAGTTCACAGGAAAATCATGTTTTAGTTTCCCTGTGCAACCCTTGTGGCCTGTGGCTTTACCTTAAGAGTGGTAAATCTATCAGTCAGCTCAGAACACAAGCAGTGATTCTTTTAAAGGTGGACTAGGGGTGAGGCAGGTCAGTGAGGACTGCTGGGAGGTGAGGTCTCCTAAGGGAAGAGGACCTAAGTGGAAAAGCGGGGTGGGGGTGCACAAGGCTCTGAGCCCCAAGGCAGGAGGGAGGTGCTAAGTTAGAAGGAATAGGAAGACCAAGTCTGTGGTGGAAGATGAAGAAATGCGGGCTCCCTCTTTTGATCGTCAGCCTTTGGCTGAGGCGTCCTCTGTAAGGAAAGACCATCTGTGAACCCACACCATGGAGTGTCCTTGTGAATCGCCATCACATCAGAGTGTCCTCTGTTCTCCCAGGAAAGCCCACCCACCCCTCCTGGGAATTCTTTATCTTATCATATCCTTTTAGCTCTGGGCACCTCTGGGCACCTCTGGGCTGGTAAGATGGCTCAGTGAGAAAAGGCACTTGCTAACAAGCCTGGTGATCTGAGTTCGAGCCCTGAAACCCATTTAAGGGTGGAAGGAGAGAGCCATCTCTATAACATTGTCCTCTCACCTCCGAAGAACCTTTGTTCACTCACCAACCCACAAATTACACACACACACACACACCCCTACCTCTGAGAGCCTTGCGTTCTTTGGTGATACCCCTATAGAATTTCTGGGAGGGATCTGGGGGACCATGTACTGTCAATGCAGGCACCCACATAGGCAGAAGGAATGCCTGAGCTTCTTTTCCAAAAGCCCCAGATCTAGCTAGGTCCCTTCTGGAGAAGCAGGTACTAGAGTCTTTGGGTAAGGGCTGTAACTCAGTGATAGAACACCTATTTAGCACGTGCTAAGACCTGGGTTCAGGCTGGGCGGTGGTGGCACACGCCTTTAATCCCAGCACTTGGGAGGCAGAGGCAGGCTGATCTCTGTGAGTTCGAGGCCAGCCTGGGCTACAGAGTGAGTTCCAGGAAAGGCGCAAAGCTACACAGAGAAACCCTATCTTGAAAAACCAAAAAACAAACAAACAAACAAACAAACAAAAAAAACAACCTGGGTTCAGTCAAAGGCAATTAATAGCTTGGTCTATTCAGCCTTGACTAGAAAAACAGAGAATGTGGCTGGGAGGTCAGGGGCACTCCTATGTCTCCAGCTCAGAGACCCTTACACTCAAGAACACCCCTTGCAAGGAGACTCAGGATGCCCAGAGTGTTGAGTGTTGACAAGAGACCCTTTGTTTCTCGGGCATTATCTTTTGTTTTATTTGCTTACATGGATTTAGTTTTTGCAACAAATCCATAAAAGAGCCTAAAGAAAAAAGAATCCCTGTTAACGATCCTAGCTGATTTTATGCATCACGAAGCAAGCCAATCACCGGAATGAGCTTTTGGAAAGACAGTTTATTTGTAAGCAAGGCAGCATGAGGGAACATGGAGGTGGTAGACCAGGACTCACGCCTGTCTCCCTGAGGGAGACATTCTGGGTATGATTTGGGGATATTTGTGGAATAGACAGATAGGTGAATTAAGGTGTGGGGAAGGGTGAGATTTGGGGGTGAAGTAGTCGGAGACCTGTATATTTGTGGTCAGTTTTCATTCCTGATCACGGGATGCAAGTTCAGATGTGGTAGGTAGCAACTGGTGTGATCCATGGTTGAGATTCTGCTTCCCGATATCAAAAGGTTTCCCATCACAGGTGAAGAGTCAATGTTTTAAAAAGGCAACTTTCTAGTCCCTGAAGAGTTACCCGGGCAACCATCATGACCACTCATTGGATTATCTATAGCAAAGCTGGGAGGAGATGGATAGTGCACCGCTCAGCAGCCCAGCCTCTGGTGCTAGGGATGGCTGTTTGAGACACAGTCTCACCATGTAACTCTCATCTGGAACTTTCTATGTAGACCAGGCTGGCCTTAAACTCACAGAATTCACCCACCTTTGCCTCCCAAGAGTGTGCCACCACACCTGGCTTAGTACTAGGGAATTTTTTTTTCTGAGACAGGGTCTCTCTATGTAACCTTGGCTGTGTGAGTCTTTGGAACCCTCAAAGCCTGCCCCCAACCTCCTCCAACAAGGCCACACCCTTCCAATCCTTTCCAACAGTTCCACCAAATGGGGACCAAGTATTCAAATGTGAGCCTATGGGGTCCACTCTCATTCAAACCACCACAGTAAGTTAAAAATGGCAAGGGAAAGGAAGAAATATTTATTAGGTGCAAAAAAAGGGAAGAAATATTTATTAAGTGCTTGCCCATGTCAAACATTTCGCAGGGTTTATTCTGTTTGCTCCTTGTTGTTATCCTGTATGGTATGTCACTGTGGTAGTTTGAATGAGAATGTCCCCCATAGGCTCATAGATTTGAGTACTCTGTTTCTAGTTGGTGCAATTGTTTGGGGAGGATCAGGAGGTGTGGCCTTGATGGAGGGGTGTGGCCTTGTTGGAGGAGGTGTGTCACTGGGAGTGGGCTTTGAGGTTTCAAAAGCCCATACCAGACCCTCATCTCTCTCTCCCTGCCTGTTGTCTGCAGATCAGGATGTAAAGCTCTCAGCTACTGTCCCAGTGCCATGTCTGCTCCCCACCATGATGATAATGGACTAACCCTCTAAAACTATAAATAATCCCCCATTAAATGCTTTCTTTTATGAGACTTGACTTGGTTATAGTGTCTCTTCACAGCAATAGAACAGTGACTAAGATAGTCATTATCCCATTTTATTAACAAAAAAACAGACCAGAAAGGGAATGTGAGTTTCCCAAAGTCACACAGCTATGAGCTGGATTTCAAATCCTGGCCCATCTATTGTCACAAACGTTTTCATTCTTCTGTCCCTCACTCAAGGGTGACCACAATACAGGAGGAAGGGCTGGCCAGTGGAAGTCATGTGAATCACTCTTGGACAAATAGAAACTTGGAGAGCAAACAGTGTCTCCTGTGGACATTCTTCTGTAGCCAGCCACTCCCAGAGCATCTCAAGCACACCCTTTCCAGCCCAGCCAGGAATCCATGCCCTCCCCTGTTTGCTCTCGGGCTATAGGTCCAAGTTCACCTGGTGTGTGGGCTGTAGGGATTCTCAGCTCTCTTTTCAGTGCTGTTTATGAGCAACCCACTCATCAAGTTCCCAGGGCTGGACCTAAACCCCAGGTACTGTGCATGGTGCTCCTGGGACCCCAAGTCCAGCGTGCAGGCCAGCTTACCAAGTTCTGATGATTTAAAAAGAAAGGGGGAGAAATTCCTGCTAACTCCCCAGATGTGTTCATCAGCCCAAGCTAGTGCTTGGGGGTCTTTCCTTTCTCAGACCCTGCACTGTCCTCTTTAAAAAACCTAAGAAGGCTGGGCGGTGGTGGTGGTGGTGGTGGTGGTGGTGGTGGTGCACGCCTTTAATCCCAGTACTCGGGAGGCAGAGGCAGGTGGATCTCTGTGAGTTCAAGACCAGCCTGGTCTACAGAGAGAGTTCCAGGACAGCCAGGGCTACACAGAGAAATCTTGTCTCAAAACAAACAAACAAACAAACAAACAAACAAACAAACAAACAAACAAATAAACTTTGCCTCTCAAGTGAGTTTCTGGGGTGTTAAGCAATGCTGGGTTGTTAGTTTTCAAGACAGGGTCTTACTGTGTGGTCAAGGCCAATCTCCAATTTGAAATTCCCCTGGCTCAAATGCTCAAATCTTCCTCTTAAACTCTAGGATTAAAGCCAGGCAGTGGTGGTGTACACCTTTAATCCCAGCACTCGGGAGGCAGAGCCAGGCGGATCTCTGTGAGTTCGAGGCCAGCCTGGTCTACCAAGTGAGTTCCAGGAAAGGTGCAAAGCTACACAGAGAAACCCTGTCTCGAAAAAACAAAACAAAACAACAAAACAAAAAAAGAAAATAGTAAAACTCTAGGATTAAGAAAGGATTTCCAACAATTTCAGAAATGGCCCTAAACATACTTTTGCATATATATTTATGCAAAGTGGCATCTCAGCATCAACAATTGCAAAATCAAAATATCGATCAACTGGAAACTGTTGACAGTGTTCTGTATCATACAATATCAAATTTTAGCCACAATTTAATTCTTGGCATAAAAATAAGCAATGAAATCTATCTCATTGATATGAAAATCTGTTTTTGTTTTGTTTTGATTTGGTTTGGTTTGGTTTTGACAGGGTTTCTCTGGGTAGCTTTATTGCCTGTCCTGAAATTTGCTCTGTAGACCAGCCTGGCCTTGAACTCACAGAGATCTGCCTGCCTCTGCCGCCTGAGTGCTGGGATTAAAGGCATGCACCAGGACCACCACTCAGCTGAAAATCTGTTTTTATCTTTAATGAACAATAATAAAATTATATGCATGACAAATAATTGCTTTAAAATAAATTTATTTGAGCAAGCAAGATGGCTCAGTAGATAAGGTGCTTATCTTCAAAACTGATGACCTGAGTTTGACCCTCAGAAGTGACTCCTAAAAGTTGTCCTGACCTCCGCATGCATATTATGGCACACATATCCATAAACACACAAAATAAATACATTTGAAAAAAATAATTCTTGACATTTATTAGTAATAAATGTTTCATTTGTATGCCTACTTTATATCCTTGTACACTAGAGTCCTGTAAAAGGGTTTCTTGGGCACAAAGGGGTCACAAGTGAAATAAATTTAACAAGCCCTGCCATAGACACCTGTCTATGGGGGCTGGAGAGATGGCTCATCGGTTAAGAGCATTGGTTGCTCTTCCAGAGGACCCAGGTTCGATTCCCAGCACCTACACGGCAGCTCACTGTTAAATAGAACCTGGTGACATGTGTTCTGGTAATATATTCAGCAGATACTTGGTTATGCCTGTGAGCATGGCCAAGTTCATGGAAAGTCTCAAATGTGTTGCCAAGGCCAATGTGACTTTTCAGAGGAGCCAGGGCTGGAGGGCTCCTGAGCAGACACAAGATGGAGTCAGGGAAGTCAGGACATGACAGTGTTTCTTGCCCATTTCCTCCCTCCCTTCTTTAGTTACTTTCAGATCTTTGATTTTCTGACAGGGCAGGCACTGGACCCTTAAGGTCATTAATTTAACAGTGGCCATCTGTTGCTTTACATCTAACAGTCAGTTACTTATGCAGGACCCATTAGACCTAGGAGGGAAAGGATGAGAGGCCCTTCAGGGCCTGTGAGTAAGGTGGTCAGCCAAGACTCCAACCAAACCAGCTATGGAACCAGAGGTTTTTGACCTTTTTTTATTATTTATAAGGACTACTTGTTGTTTGGATGTATAGCCAGGCATAACTTATTAAAGAAATCTGTTTTTTGGTTGTTTTTTTTGTTTTTTTTTTTGTTTTGTTTTGTTTTGTAGAATTTTGTGTCACGGTCCAGTCCTGGGGGAGCCATTAGGGTTAGCCCTATAGGAAGCTCTATTACCAGGAGACCAAAGGGAAGGGACATGGTGATGCCCGCCTTCAAATGTCCCCTGTTGAATCTCTTAAGCTTTGGCTGAGCACAGACCTCCTGGTTTCAAGGTTTGTGACCGAAACAGGGCCGGAGAGCTGGTCCCTGATGTTTCTGCAAGGTGGCTGAGAGAAGCTGGTGTGGTTGGCCTTTCATGGTCCAGTTCCTTCCTCCTTGGGCGGGATCGCTTTCTTTACCTGGGCGTGGTGGATCCACAGGATGACACTCCTCCACTTTGTGATCAAATTGAGTGTCCATAGTTTAGCCTGCTAGGCCGACTGGCCTTGTGGCAGAGCCTATGCTTATATTATTTAAAACTCTTTGGGGAACTCTTTACCAAATCAGGTATTGACCTCTCAGCCCTGGAATTGGATTTTGCTAATGGTAGGAGACTCAGAGGCCAGGTATAGGGCGTGGCCAATTAAACTTGCAGGTAGTTCCCAGACTGATCTGGGTGCAAGTTCTAAGAAAGGCGCAAAGCTACACAGAGAAACTCTGTCTCAAAAAAACAAAAAACAAAAACAAAAAAAGAAAAAAGAAAAGAAAAAAGAAATTTATTTTGGGTTACTTGCTTTAGGTTTAACTTTGACAATATATATTTAACTATATAATGGGAAACATAAATTGCTCTTGC
This sequence comes from Peromyscus aztecus, assembly GCA_902168405.1. Lineage (NCBI taxonomy): Eukaryota > Metazoa > Chordata > Mammalia > Rodentia > Cricetidae > Peromyscus > Peromyscus aztecus. The sequence continues at coordinate 28,674 of CABHPQ010001247.1, forward strand.
CCTCTGGAAATGAATTACATTTGTACATAGCATGACACAAATTCTTTTCTTTTTAGTTGGTTTTTTGAGACAAGGTTTCTCTGTGTAGCAGCCCTAGCTGTCCTGGAACTAGCTCTGTAGGCCAGGCTGGCCTTGAACTCACAGAGATCCGTCTGCCTCTGCCTCCCAAGTGCTGGGATGAAAGGCGTGTGCCGCCACCACCCAGCTAAATTTACAATTTTTTTTTAAATTGAAACTCTTTCAGTATCAAAATAAACTTTAGATCACAAATACAGTCCATGGAGAAATTGGGAAACTTATTCTCTTGATCCTTTTTAGAGTGTACTTTCACAAGCTCTAAATTAACTTAATAGACCTTTTCTATTTAGAAGCTTAATTTTCCACAAAGAATACAGTTGCAGAGAGAACAGCTTAAGCCTGGTTTCCATAAGGAGACTTCTAGAAGAATTTACCATAGTTTTCCTTATGACTTAGTTTCTCCAAATGGTTAAAGCTTAGCAAAGTTAGCAAAGGCATCAGTGATGAGAATCCATTTTCAAGTCAGTTTTGTTACCATCAGTAGACCATTATGACCTTAGGAATGTACAGATGTCACTCATCAAACATACCTCATCCTTAAGTCCTCCTCAGACCTTGTCTGATGTACTCAGACCTTTGGGACTTGGCTTTAAGCTTTTATAGTTTTGTTCCCATCTGTTATTTTCTGTTCTTAGGACAAAAATTTCATTCCATCATACAAAATTCATCCTTATTCAAAAGACTTCAACCTCTTTTACTGAAAAATAGAACCGCATACGTTACAACCATTTTTAACATTTTTCTCATACCTACTGTTTCTTTTTATTTCATTTCCCTAAACAAGAGTTGAAGCCAAATTACACACATGCCGTGTAACAAATTAAGATAACTTGTATACATACATTTGCCAACCTTTTTTATTGCAAGTTTTAAGAAAACTTTTTCTCTGCTTGGAATTTTAGAGCTTTTTACCCTCCCCCATCATGGGCTTACAGGCTCTGAGCGGGAGAAAGTTTACATTTCAGCAAGAGCTTCAGAGATATGGATGACCTGGTATGGGGAAGCAATTTTTTAAAAATAAGAACCAAGAAAAGGAGTAGTCAGAGCTAAAACGTGTAATTACAGAGACATCTTTCTTTCAGGGCAATTTGTTGTTTTTCTTTCCCGGCCACAGGGTCAGGGGGCCAGCCTGACCCAGGACAGGGGTTTGAAGTAAACTCTGAGACAAACATGGGCCTGAAACAGGAAGGCCATCTCCCATCTCTAGAGCCGGCTTTTCAGTGAGCTAAAACAGCCTTGTACTGGTTTAGTAAAGGGGTAGGTGCAGGTTCTCCTTCAAGGGGTGGTTAACGAGGTTTCCAGTAGCAGACATGGTTTCTCTCTTGTTGTGTGACCTTGAGCCCAATTAGAGAGCTGTTGGCTACTGCTGAAGTACAGACGCACTCTGTGCCCTGGGGAATATTGTGCCACACTGCTCCTAGGGCCTAGACACCACAGCTGGGCAGGGCCCCTGCTTCCCTCTCTTGGAAGCTTGGATGGAACTGTCATAAAGACATTTTTAAGCGGTCTGTTTTCATGGAGGATGGTAACCCAGGGTGCCCCAGGGGCAGAACCCTGACCTGGTTCATAGCTGATGACCCCTGCTGCTATGGCGACAGGCGGTTTTCTGGTGAATTCAATTACTGGGCTTCCTCAGTGAGAGCAGAGAGCAGGAACTGGCCTCCCGCCCGCCCGAGACTTTGAGAAGATTCACTCCACAGGGAAAGCGCAAGGCTTGTAGGGAGGGACCAATTTTAGATGATTAAAACAATTTACCAAGGGTGGAACCGAACTGAATTCTAGATGACTCTGAACAGGGTGGGGTGACAGAGGTTAGTGACACTCGGTCACATGTTTATCCTTTTGAAAATTTGAATTGTACTGTTTTAAATATTCATGTCCACACATACATACATACACGCATTTATTTCCCCCTCTAGTATCATGGGGGATTTTCTCGTATTATGAAGGACCTTTCTCTTCTATTTTTCTTTATTTCTGTTTATGCATTTGTGTACATATTTATGAAAGGGCCTTTCTATGTAGTCTGGGCTGATTTCAAACTCCCACCGGTCTATCCCAGCCTTCCAAGTGCTGGGACTATAGGTGTGGGCCACCACACCTGGCCACACCTGGCACTGTGCTATTCCTTTCCTTTAAGTACTGAGTGCAGTACCTGTCAAACTCATATCAACATTTTTTGTTTTGTTTTGTTTTGTTTTTTTTGAGACAGAGTTTCTCTCTGTAGCCTTGGCTGTCCTGGAACTCGCTCTATAGACCAGGCTGGCCTCAAACTGGATCTGCCTGCCATTGCCTCCTGAGTGCCGGGATTAAAGGCGTGCGCCACCACTTCCCCCCAGCATTTTTATTTTTATTGTTTTTAGTTATGTGCATGTGTCTGTGGGTGTCTTCAGACGCCCATGGAGGTGTCAGCACTCTGAGGAGCTATGGTTACACAGACCGGTGTGAGTTGCTGGATATGGGTGCTAGGAACTGAACTCCAGTCCTCTGTAAGAGCTGTGCCAACTCCTGACCACTAAGCCATTTCCCCAGACCTCTATTTTTATTTATTTACTTTGTGGTTTTGTTTTTTTGAGACAGGGTTGCCCTGGCTGTCCTGAAACTCTCTGTAGACTCAGAGATTCACCTGCTTCTGCCTCCTGAGTTCTGGGATTAAAGATATATACCACCATGCCTGACCTCCTTATTTTTATTTTAAAAAATATTTATTTGAGGCTAGAGAAATATATCATCGGTTAAGAGTGTGTACTGCTCTTCCAGTGGACCTGGGTTTGATTCCCAGCATCTCGATCAGAGATTCACAACAACATATAACTCCAATTCCAGGGGAGCTGAGGCCTTTGGCCTCCTAAGGCGCTATACTCACAGGTACATACCACCCCCCCACACACACTTTTTTAATTATTTATTTTTATTTCATGTGCATTCGTATTTTTGCCTGTATGTATGTCCATGTGAGGGTGTTGGATACACTGGAACTTGAGGTAACAGTTGTGAGCTGCCATGTGGGTGCTGGGAATTGAACCCAGGTCCTCTGGAAGAGCAGCCCGTGTTCTTTATTACTGAGCCGTCTCCCCAGCTCCAAAAAAATTTAAAATAATAAAAATAAGTAAAATTTTTTTAAATTAGAAATTTTATATTTCTGTGTATGTATGTGACGTGTGTGTGTGTGCGCGCACGCGCGCGCGCGCGCGCGCGCGCGCGCACCCACATGGTACTTACGTGAGCAGGTACGTGGTGGAAGCCAGGGTAGGGTGTCAGCTTCTTCCTCTAGTCACTCTCCACCTTTCTTTTTAGGTTTTGAGACAGGGTCTCATGTAGCTCAGGCTGGCCTTAAATTCATTACAGAGCTGAGGATGACCTTGAACTCCTGATTCTTTTGCCTCCACTTCCAAAGTCCTGACATTGCAGACATGTGCTACTGGGTGCCAGGGACTGAACCCAGGTTTTCATGCATGCTAGGCAAGCATTCTACCACTGAGCTGAGTGTAAAAAGAAATAATAAAAAGGAAGGACATGACTGCTCCTAGGTATGGTGGGGGAGAAGGTTTATTGTAGGTAAAAGGGAGAGCACAGCCAGAGGCAGGAACATCTGGGAGAGCTCAGAGTGGCTGTGACCCTGAGCTATGTGAGGGGAGGGGATGGGGAAGAGTGGAGAGCCAGACCAAGAGGCCAGGAGGGTCAAGGGTAGATGAAAAAGACCAGGTAACCAAAATGGTTGGGTTACATAGGGAAGGGCAGCTGGGGGGAGGGTAGCCCAGTGCTTGGGCTGGAGAAGTTTAGGGTAGGGGGGGTAGTGTATGCCAGCCGTACCCTGTAATAGGTAGGGAGTGAGGGATGCAGGGAGAACCTGGTGGTGAGCATCCGCTTTGGTACGTTAGTGGACACCTCAGTCAGCCATTTGTTCTAAGTGTGAGACCTACCCTGAGCCACATCCCCAGCCCCGTACCAACACTGTAGCTGTGCGTTCATGTTGTCTGTCTTAAGTGTGTGGAGCTGCATTTTATTTCTTCCTTCTTTCTCCCTCTCCTTCTCTGTATCGTAAATAGCAACACCATGGGCATTCTTTATGTCTAAGCGCTTGTGCCAAGAGTATGCACCTTTTGGAGGACCTTATCCTGTCGCTAAATTACTAGGGCTACTATGCCACCCTCTGGGTACACAGCATGTAGGCATCCCTGTTTCTGTTTTTGCCTCACGTTCAAAGTCTGGTACCACACACCTGTGTGGCAATTGTCTTAAAAATCACTCTGTCTGGGCCAGAGGGTGGCTCGGCGGATAAAGATGCTTGCCTTCAAGCCCGCCCAGGTGAGGTCAGGACCCAGAAGAACTGATCCCTACAAACTGCCCTCTCACAGGGCACGCACTGCAAGCCAGGCTGGCTGACAGCCAGACCTACCGGCAAGCCAAGGCTTCCCCAGCTGTGTCTTGTGTCCTGCTGGATCTGATGCAGGAGCATTCTTCTGGAGGACACCAAAGGCCAGCCCCACACCCCTCCCCAGTCCCCATGCTTCCTTGCTTTTTCTGTCCCTTTTCTCTCTTTCTGAGTTCTCCCTCTAATTTCTTGTTTTAGCGGTTTTGTTTTTGTGAGTGTGGTGTGTGTGTGTGTGTGTGTGTGTGTGTGTGTGTGTGTGTGTGTGAGAGAGAGAGAGAGAGAGACAGAGACAGAGACAGAGAGACAGGGTCCAGATCCACCTGCCTCTGCCTCTCTAATGTGGCATTAAAAATGTATGTCACCAGGACTGGCTTCTCCTTCTCCTACTCTAACTCTGGTCTTTGTCCGGCTCTTTTCTCTGTGTTTCTGCCTTTTCCTTCTTTCTTCTCTGTTTCCTTCTCATTTCAGGGTTTTCTCCCTGAGTCCACCCTTCTTTTTTCCCTTTCCAGTGGTTCTCTGTCCTCCACCCACCACTTCTGTGTGAGTCACTATTTCCCAGAGAGACCAGCCTCCATGGCTTTTCTACCCTGGGACTGGATTTGAACAAAGGTGAACTTGACTCTCCCAAGGCAGGGCTGACGGATCACAGAACTGGGAGATAACCCAGCGTGATGTCGGCCGTCTGAGCTTCCAGGATTGGGTGTCACACATTCCATGGAGCGTGCCTCCAAGGCCTTGCCGTCCCAGGCTTTATCACACTGGGCTGAGGATTCATCCGAGGCATAGGGGCAGTGAGGAGCAGACTTTGACTTTCTCCAGATGTGCAGGTTTAAAATTCCAAGCAGGGAGCCCAGCAGCACAGCAGGTCACCATAACCATGCTTCCCACTGTGTGGCCTCACATCCCAATGCCAAAATGAGGGTGTTTTAGGAACCAAACTCCTACCCTCCCAGACATCCCTGTAAAACCAGAGGACCTGAGATGGGGTCAGTCATCTTCGTGTGAAGGTTAGGTGTGCTGCTCCGTTTTAAATGCTCACTTTTCTGTCTCTGCGGCCCATTTCCAAGACGTTCTCCTTTCAAACCATCTCCAGGAGTTCTGTGTGGGCAGATAGGTGTTACAGCACTGTTTTTTTCACCCAAAGGTGCTCTCCAGCCTGTGCATGTGTGCGCGCATGTGTGTGTGTGTGTGTGTGTGTGTGTGTGTGTGTGTGTGTGTGTGCTCATGTGATTGCATTCATGCACATACCTTAATATAATACCTGTTATCAGAAAACGGCTAAACAAATTATGGATAATTATTATGAATATTATGAATAATATTCATCCACTAAAGGGAATGAGGTATCCGTAGAAACATAGATTATTGATAACCAAGACTTGTGAGAGAGAAGAATGAGAGATTATTGCTTAATCCATGCAGAAAAGTGTTTTGTTGAGATAGGAGTTCTCCATGGAGCCCAAGTTGGCCTGAAAGTTCTGGTCCTGCCTCTGCCTCCTGCCTGATGTGATTACATGTATTCCCAGGCCCAGCTTGGGTGCAGGAGTTTCTGTTTGGGGATCGTGGATTGATATTTTGATGTAGCCAACACACACACACACACACACACACACACACACACACACACACACTCTTATATACACACACACACTGTCACCAAATTACAGATTCGTATGTACACTAACATATAAGATGTTCAAGATTAAATGAAAATGGAAACTGGGACTTTACGGTATAAATTGTAAGGTGTGTGAGTGTGTTTGTGTGTGCTCACAGAAAGGAACCATGTCACTTTCTTAGCAATTGTTGATGGAGGTGGGATTGGCTAGGCAGTCAAGGAAGGGGGAAATTCTTGGTCTTTTATGGTAACAAAAAAAAGTACTGGATTATGGATGATTCAGATTGTTTTGTTTTTGTTTTTGTTTTTGTTTTTGAGACAGGGTTTCTCTGTGTAGTTTTGGTGCCTGTCCTGGATCTCACTCTGTAGACCAGACTGGCCTCGAACTCATAGAGATCCTCCTGGCTCTACCTCCCGAGTGCTAGGATTAAAGGCGTGCGCCACCGCCGCCCCGCTGATTCCGATTTTTAAAAATTTATTCATTTAGTAGTGTGTATGTGTGTGTGTTTTCCCCTGAAAAAGATTAAACAAAACCACCATCCTTGTCTTCAAAGATCTCAGGATCAAGTGAGAAGTTATATTGGGGCAGCATATCACAATACTTAGTGTAGAAGCCAGTGGGCGTCAGGTGAGGGACTCCCTGCAAGAGGTGACATTTTGGCTTCAAATGCCAAAAGGTGGTCACCAACGGGAGAGGCAGAGCTCCAGAACGAGGCCAGTCTCTTTAGCTGCCAGCCGGATTCCAGACCCCATGGAATATGGAAGGCGATTTCCCTAGCCTGTCTTCTGGTGTTAGGTGAAGGGGGGACAGACAGACAGCTCCTTCTATTTCCTGGTTGGATAGAGGTTGTGGGGACAAGCCAGGAGAGCTTTGACGGTTCTCCAAAGAAATATCCCCTCCAAGTTCCTGAGGGAGTTCCATTTTCTCTCTGAGGTCGGGTGTTGGTGGTGGTGTTGGTGGTGGTGTTGGTGGTGGTGGTGGATTTTAGCTGTTTTCCCTCCTGTTTTATGAGACGCGTGTCCTGGAGGCATCCTCTTTGCAGAAGCCCACAGAACTGCCCTGCAGCGCCCTCTGTTGGCCGGAACCAGAGCGGCAGGCTCTCACCCTTGTGCCTGGGTTCGGACCAGTCCCGGTGGTTAGACAAGAGACAGCCTGGATGGACTCTTACTTAAACCGGCATGAGAGCCAGTTCCACAATGGGAGAGGGGAGATCTTGCCAGAAAACCCAGCTATTGGGAGTGAGGCTGGACTTGGGGAGTTAAGATAAAAAGAAGAAAGATTGGGAAAGCTACCTGGAGTTTGGGAGAGAGCTACAGCCTTGCCAAATCCTGTATATAGCTCCCTCCCTAACTCTGTTACAGGGTCTCATTAATACCCGAGGCTGTCCTTGAACTCACCACTTTCCTCCCTCAGTCTCCAGAGTGCTGGAGTGCTGGGATAGCAATGTGCACCACTATGTCTGGCTTTTTTCTAAGTAGTGTTAAAAATATCAGATATTTATAAATATCAACATGCTCATTTCTAGGCTTGATACACAAGACTCAGCAAATGTAAAGTAACGATACTACCCGCCCCCCTTGCCAAGTGATGGCTGTTAAATTTGTGATTTTCATCACGTGGTAAGTTTTTCTCATTTGAAATGCTGGAAACAGAATCACAGCCCTATGCTAATACTAAGCAAGAGCTATACTACTGAATCATACCCTGCCCCCTTTATTAAAATAGTTTATTTTTGCTTATGTGTATGGGTGTTTTGCCTGTGTATATGTGGGTGTGCCATGTGCTTGCAGGCACGGAGTCCAGAGGAAGACATCAGATCCCCTGGAACTGGAGTTACAGATGATTGGAAGGGAGCCTCCATGTGGGGACTGGGAACTGAACCTGGGTCCTCCACAAGACTAGTTAATACTTCTAACCACTGAGCCATCTCTCCAGTCCCCCTCCCCCACACACTTTTTTTTTTTGCCATAGGGTCTCACCACATGGCCCAGGCTGACCTCCAATAGGCAATCCTCCTGCCTCAGCCTCTCAAGTGCTGAGATTAGTTTTGTGACACCAGGAGTAGCCTTATGTAAGTTTCCATTTACTGCATATTTATATACTCATAGATAATGTAAAGATGCATGAAACCAGAAAAATTATGATGCATCCTTTATTATATATACTATGCCACATATATAGCTCATGGCATGCAATATATGTATATATGCTACATGTAGTACAGTAGTGTGTATCTGCCTGTGCACGTGTATGTGTGAATATGTATATTATATGGAGGGAAGGAAGGGAGAAAAGAAAGGAAGGATGGATGAAGAAGGGGAGGGAGAAACAGTTTCTCCCTTAACATTCTGCATTTGAGATTATTCCCAACTTTTTCTTCATTGCTAAATCCACAAAGTGATTAATTCGTCTGGAAACTTCTCCAAACTCCCAGGCTAAGCCAAACACTTCTTATCTCCATCTGCCTGTGCTTTTGTGTTCATCGTTTCTGCTGAACCAGCACATTTGGCGCTTGTCTGTCCTTCCCTGACAGCCTCAGACCCTGAGCTTCCTGGGGTCCGGACTGGGAGTGTCTTGGAAAGATGGGAGGATTTTTCTCCTGCCACCTGCCACCGGTGAACAAGCAGATGCTTCTGAGTCTGGAAACACATGGTGTGTGTGTGTGTGTGTGTGTGTGTGTGTGTGTATGCGCGCTCAGACTGGAACTTGGCATGGAGGTGAGGTCAGGTTAGTTCACTGCTGTTAGGGAATAAGGCCAGGAAGGCCAGTGAGACCAGGATTAGGCTTTGAACTTTAATCGGCAGGTGGGTCTCTAGATGGACTTTGTGGCGGCTCCTCGTTCGTTCTCTCAGGTGACCTGAGAGCTAACGTAAGAGGGCTGCAGCCACAGCCTTCCTCACCTCGTGCAGCCCCGCCAGCTTCCTCTGTCTCTCTTATATGCTGGGCTTCGACGCAAAATTTCACTTAAATATCATAGGAAGAAGGCCCAAAAGGAAGAAGGCCCTTTAAGGATAGGTAGGGATGCTCAAGAGTCAGAAGTCTGAGAAGGTTCGGAAGAATGGCATCTATTGGCCGAGCTTTGTTCCTGAGCTCCTGGACCCTTCGCTTTGTATTTTGAGACAGAATAGTTTGTGTAGCCCAGGCTGGCTTTGAACTCCAGATCCTTGTGCTCTAACTCTCATGTGCTGGGAGGTGTGTGCCGCCACCCCCAGCAAGTTTATGGATCTTGATCAGGGTCTCTTCCATCTCCAGCAACCACTCCCGCCAGCACTTGCCAGAGTGGGCAAGAGGTCCCCAGTCACTTCCCGGACACTGCTAGGGCCTAGCTTGGGGGCTGGCCCTGGAGGGAAGACCAACAGTTCTAAGTACGCGCAACTCACTGAGAAAGGGATTGACCAGGGTCGAGGATGCAAGCAAGCTCTTTGGGTCCTGGCTTCCCAGATGAGCTCTCCCTGGCCAATTCTTGACTCAGGGGAGCCCGATGGAGTGAAAACAGTAGAAGTAGTGAAAAATACACCTGGAACAGAGAGAGGGAAGCCGGATCCCCAGGCTTTTCCCTCACCATTTATCCTTTGAAGCACTTGAGATGGAGACCAAGTAGTTCAGGGCCAGCCTTAGCACATAGGGAGTTCCAAGCAAGTCCGGGCTACACAAAACCTCTTTAAATAAATAAATAAGAGCTGGGCACTGGTGGTACACGCCTTTAATTCCAGCACTTGGAAGGCAGAGGCAGGTGTGGGTTCAAGGCCAGCCTGGTCTACAGAGCAAGTTCCGAAACAGCCGGGGTTGTTACACAGAGAAACCTTGTCTTGAAAATAAAATAAATAAATAAATAAATAAATAAATAAATAAATAAATAAATAAA
>CABHPQ010001247.1:38620-53475 GCA_902168405.1 Peromyscus aztecus
AAATAAATAAATAAATAAATAAATAAATAAATAAATAAATAAATAAATATTATTCACCTTTTTGGTGAGCAAGGAAGGAAACAGGATCCTGAATTGCAGGGCAGAGGAAGAGGAAAGATCTGGACTGCCGAGGTCGCTGCAGCCTGGGTTCAGGTCCTGAGACGGGGAAGGGGCATTAGATGGAAGAAATGAATTGTCCGAACACCAGCTGAGTTTCACACAAGTTGCCAGCCCCAAACAGCTCCAGGTGCCTTTTTTCATACATCAGAAACAAGCTGTTTTTCCATTCTAACAAACAAATTTGTCCCATCCTCCAACATTAACCTCTGGCAAAAACAAATATGTCAAATATGTTTTCTCCTACCTTACATCAAAGCCTCTTTAAACCAAAACAACACTTATCATTTTGCTAGCTTGGCCAAATATCAAGCCAGGTACATCCTGTCTTTAAAAACAAAACTAAAGGTGATAAATATGGGTACACATTTTTTAAGAACAACAGCAATATCATTCAAAACATATTTACAGAAATGGGGGAGATCTGCCTCAGATCCTGTCAGCACTGAATCAGAACAGCTCCTGGGGTCTGAAGTGACAGCTGGTATCCCCAGGCAAGAAACCTGAGAAGCATCAGCTCCCGAAGAATTTTAGGGGAATACATTTGAGAAAAACTGGGGTTTCCAGGGATGATCACATCTGTCAATGCATGATTGACAAAATGACACTAAAAGCGCCGAGAGAATCATCACTATTCCCAGAGAGAGGAGAGCATGCAGGCCGCACGGTCCCAGCGGTATTCTGCATTGTCTCAAAGTCCACTGGTTCTTGCCGAGCGAGACTGTCCCCGTGGGCTTTGCCTCATCTGGAGTCCCACTGGACAAGCACTCACATACTGATCCAAAACTAGGCCACACGGCTCCCAACACTGGATTGCCTTCCAAGGGTTCCCAGATAAGCACAAAACAGTGACAAGTATTGTCTGGTGACAGGGTTTGAATATCAGAACCTTAGAGTAAGTGATAAATGTGGCAGGTGAGGTTCTCCCGGCAGAGGAAGCAAAATGTGGTTGGAAATAGAAATTGGGGTCTGCTTCCTCATCAATAAACTTTAGGGGCTGTGTGGCCACATCACCATACAATCTTGCAGCCACGACGGTCTGAGGTTTGTGACGACAGAATTGTGATGGACGGAATTGTGACGGACGGGATGATGAGGGAGCACTTTGAGGAGGAGCACTCCTCCTCCTCGACAGTCTCAGGAGACCAGTGTGGCCTGGGATACTGGCCCGTGAGCCCATTGCATCAGCCACAGGAAGGACTGGTTTTTCCCAGAACTGGGGTGGGGTGGGCTGGATGGGGGAAGTGCAAGACCTGCCAGCTTCCGGGGTCCACTCTGGTCAGGAGTTCCTACAGAGCCCGTAACAGTCCTGCTTGCAGCGGGTTCTCCGAAGAGCAGACTCATATTACAGCCAGCAGAAGTGGAGAGAACCTGGACCTCTCGGTATGACTGAGGACTCCAGGGAAGTGTCCCTGTCCCCTCTTCAAAAACAGTCCTTAGACTCTTGGTGTCTCCATATCCAGAAGAATTTCTTTCAGCTCGAAAAATCACCCCATTTAGCCCAGTTCCTCCAGTTTCTAGGTGGGAGACTGAGGTCTGCAGAGGCTGGTCGTGTGTGGAGCCAGCTGTCCCTTTCGGGAGGTTTTGGGGTGGCAGATTGCACTCGTTCCTTGCTCTTGGAGGATATACCGCAGAAGCTGGCTCCACTGTCTTCTTCCCAGGCTGGGCAGGGCCTGAGAAGCTGCATGGCTGGTTTCTAAACAGCAGAGGCTGCTGCTGTGGAGGTCCCACGGGTGACTCTGGTGTGTTCCCTTTTGTCTCCCTGAGGTACCGCACAACGCGGACAGTGTGGCGGTGCAACCAGGTTTCACGTGTTTGCCACGGCTCTCCCCCAGATCTCAACTGCCTGGCGGGCTAGTGGGACTCAGTGCTGACACATGGGAGGAGGCTCTGGAGCAGGGGCTTCTCTAGGGCTTCGAGCACACTGTGTGGGCTAAGCCACTGAGGGCAGGAACGGGGCAGATCACAGAGAGAAGGCCTCTGACTCTGAGGTGTGTGTACACATGTAAATGGCGGTCAGACCCGGCCTTATACTGGGCTAGCCACACCCTCAGGTCTGTAATGCTCTGACTCTGGACCTCGCCTGTCAGGGCTGGAGTGAAACGGGCAAGGAAAACAGCCTAGAGGGTGGGGGTAGATGGGTCGGTAGTAGGATGTATGCCTGAAAAGGCCCTAACTTTGAGCTTAGCCCAGAAGGGGGAGAGGAGAAGAAAGGAGAGGAGAGGAGAGGGGGAGGGAGAGAGAGGGGAGAGGGAGAGGGAGAGAGAGAGAGAGATTTCTAGCAGCCTAGCAGAGCAGCTGGGGCTCCACAGACATTAGGTGACGTGTGTGTGTGTGTGTGTGTGTGTGTGTGTGTGTGTGTGTGTGTGTAGATAGTAGTTTTAAACTGGAAAGGCTGTCCCTACTTTGGTCTGCAGCCACCTGGGCTCAGGGCCAGCTGAGGTTACTTGGGGCCTGGCAGCCTGGGTACCACTTGCTCAGCTTACCCTCACACCACATCCACATGGTGTTCCTGGCCAGGCCCTTGACCGCAGTCCCTCTGGGCCAATTCACCTTGTCCAGCTTGGAGCACTCAGGGTGAGGTTACTCCAGGAGTCACGTCAGCCAGCCTCAGTTTCTCCATGTGGTTGTAGTCTTGGAAAGGAAGACTAGAGAAAGGAAGACTTGTGTGTGTGTGTGTGTGTGTGTGTGTAATCTCGGAACCCAGGGTTTCACTGTTGCTAGGCAAGGGCTCTATCTGCAGAGCCATCTCCTCAGCCCAAGGCTGGGGAAATTAACTGAAGCTGGAGAACTAGGCCAGCTTCTACACTTCTTTCCTCTCTGCGGGCCTCTTGCCTGCCTTGGCCCAGCTGAATCAGATATGGTATCTATAAAAGTAGGAACACTGTACCCCTGAAAAGACCCTGTTCCCCCTTCCTGCCTCCCTTCTTTCTCTAGAGCTAGAATGCCTGAGTCCAGCCTTTGGACTACTGTCTGTCTTTGAGCACGCGTGCGTGCGTGGGTGTGTGTATGGGTGTATGTGTGTATGCATGCATGTAAAGGCCAAAGTTCAACCTTGGGTGTCATTCTTCAGGAACCCCCCCCCCCCTTTGAGAGTGAGACTCTCCGGGACCTGGGGATCATCAATTCAGCTAGGCTTGCCAGCCCAACGATTCTCCTGTCTTCATCTTCTGGGTGCTGGGATCATAAGCACACACTATCACACCCAGCTTTTTAGGTAGGTGCTGGCGAGCAAACTCAGGTCCTCATGCCTATGCAGCAAGAACGTTACCAACTGAGCTGTGCCCCCAGCTCAGTCTGCCTTCTGATGTGAACACAGGCTGGTCACATTTTATCCAGGGCTTTCTGGCTGTCATGGAGACCTGGAGGCTGTCTTGGTCAGTAGTCTGCTGTCTGGGTGTTTCTGGTCGTGCAGACAGACACCTCTCACTCCTTCCTGTGGTTCCCAAGTGTTCTGTGCCGGTTCATGCACGCAGTTCATTTACTCACCTGATTGCTAACCTTGTTTTCCTTTCCTGCTAGCACACCTGCTCACTCTGTTCCTCTGCTTCAAACCCAGAAACGTGTCTGGGAATAGGCCGGCTTCAGGTGGGATTTAAAGATCCATACAGAGGCAGAATAAACCGTGAGGCACACTGGGCAAGGAAGGCCACACCTGTACTTCCAGCACTTGGGATCTCTGAGTTCGAGGCCAGCCTGATCTATAGAGTGAGTTCCAGGACAGCCAGGACTACATAGAGAAACCCCCCTCCCCCCAAAAAGCAAACCAAAACAACAAAACTGTGAGGCATGAGGGCCAGGTGCCCTGGAGGAGCCCCCGCCCTTGAATCTAAGGTGCGGAGGTCATAGCAAAGACTAACCCTTGAGGTTTCTAACTGCTGCAGAAGAGGCCCAGAGATGACCTGGCCACTGGGTGAAAGAGGCAGGAGGCAGCTGTTGCAGGGGCCTTTCTGGCTGTCCTCCACGCCACGCCGGAGGCAGCTCTCCCAGGCCTGATCACAACAGAACACTTTGTTTACCAGTTCTCCCTTGCGCCCTGGGCTTGGGCACTAGGCAGAGGGTAATGCCCTTAGGGACCTGGATGTGGATTCAAGAGGAGTTACACAACCAGGCCTGCAAAGGCCTTCCTTTGGAGATTTCCAAACCTCTCGGTTTATAGGTGCGTGCTGGAGCCAGGGAGTCTTGCTGCATGGCAGCTGTGAGTAACACCTAACACCAGGACCCTAACGACACTGTCCTGCCTCATGGCCTTAGGCTGGACCCATGTTCAGCATGAGTACTGGAAGAAATTCTCTCCAGAAAGTGTAACATACATGACTATAGGGCTAGAAGTGAATCAATAAAACACTTACTTCAAAGAGCATTTTTATCTCTCACAGAGGACCCGGGTTCAGTTCTCAGCACTCACATGATGTCTTACAACACCTGTAAATCCAGTTCCAGAGGATCCAGTACTCTCTTTTGGCTTCCGTAGGCATCAAGCATGAACATCACATGCTCTCTCTCTCTCTCTCTGGCAAACCCTCTTTAAAGGGGGCTGTGGTGATGGCTCAGCGGTTAAGAGCATTGTCCACTCTTTCAGAAGACCTGGGTTTGATTCCCAGCACCCACACAGTGGCTCACAACCATCTGTAACTCCAGTTCCAGGGATCAGATGCCCTCTTCTGACCTCTGCAGGCACCAGGCACCATGTGGTGCACAGACACACAAACAGGCAAAACACTCATACATATAAAATAAAGTGTTTAAAAACTGACCAATCGACTTCAAGCTCTACTATAGAGCTACAGTAATAAAAACTGACCAATCAAAACCCGCATGTACGCAGGGCAGCGGTGGTGGCGCACGCCTTTGATCCCAGCACTCGGGAGGCAGAGGCAAGCAGAACTCTGTGAGTTCGAGGCCAGCCTGGGCTACAAAGTAAGTTCCAGGAAAGGCAAAAAAACTACACAGAGAAACCCTGTCTCGAAAAAAACAACAAGACAAAACAAACAAACAAACAAAAAAACCTCACGTACTCAACTCTATTTATTTACTTATTATCTTTTGTGGTGATCAAATGCAGAACCCCTGCACGTTATGAATCCTACTCCTGAGCTACATCTCCAAACCCGAAATTGGTTTTGGTTTTAGTTTTGGTTTTCTCTGAGGCCAGATTTTACTTTGTAGCCTATGCTGGCCTGGAACTCATTCTTTAGCCCAGGCTGGCCTCAAACTGGTGGTGATCCCACTGCCTCAGCTTCCTGAGAGTTGGCATGATTGGTTCCAGTCATCACAGCCGGCAAATTCTTTAACTTAACACATTAATTTTGAAAAACTGCTCTTTCCCAATTCAATTTAGGAAACAGTTCGATGCCGAGTCTTTAACTCCTGCCTGATATGGGCTGTACTGGGCTAACAGCTCTGTCACAGGCGGGTGCTGGGTGGAAAAGTACTCCTGTAAAGAGGACAGCTAGGACTTAAGCATGACAACACCCGCTGTGACTGGACTGCCAGCCCTGGTTTCAGGGCTTTGCCTTGCACCAAGCTGTTCCTTTTCAGGGTACTGTTCCTCTGTTCCTTTCCAAGCCAGTTACCTAGATTGAAGAAGTGAGCTGTGTGCGCTGAGGGGGGAAGCAAGCAGCAAAGAGGCCACTTGACTTCAGGTAACCTCAAGGAACTACTGATTGCCTGAAGTCAAGTGTACCGGCTGCCAAGGGGACAAAGCTTCCCTTTAACTGGCTGGGCAAGCTGCTGAAGGAAGAGCTGGCCTCTCACTGAGGCAGTCATGCAGACCTGAAATGACAAGCAGAAGGCTGGCAGCTTTGTCTCTGGGTAGATGGATCACCTGATATAGACACTGGGGACCAAACCCTGGGATTGGCTTAAAACAGGGCAGTGTTGGTCCAGTGGCTGGCTTTTGGCACTCTGTCAATCTGCTGTCTGTTCCAAAGCCTAGAAATAGAGCCGGGGCAGGCTGCCGGACTCTGTGCGGAAGGGTGCAGCCATGCAAGTGCTAACTAAACGCTACCCCAAGAACTGCCTGCTGACGGTCATGGATCGGTACTCGGCTGTGGTGCGGAACATGGAGCAGGTGGTGATGATCCCCAGCCTCCTGAGGGACGTGCAGCTGAGTGGGCACGGGGGTTCAGTCCAGGAGGGAGCCCCCGATCTCTATACCTACTTCACCATGCTCAAGACCATCTGTGTGGAAGTGGAGCACGGGCTGCTGCCGAGGGAGGAGTGGCAGGCCAAGGTGGCCGGCAGCGAGGCCAGGGACACTGAGAACGAAGCTGCCGAGGCAGAGGAGGCGGAAGAAGAGAGGATCTCCGGGGAGCCGGACCTAGAAGCTCAGTTTCACCTGCACTTCTCCAGCCTCCATCACATCCTTACCCACCTTACCCGGAAAGCCCAGGAGGTGACACGGAAGTACCAGGAAATGACGGGACAGGTCCCGTAGGCCTCCAACTCTGAGGAAGGTAACGGCAGCCATGCTAGCGGGTGATAATCCATGAAGGGACCCGAGGGCGGAGAGGAATGGTGCTGTAACTCGGCAGGAGGAGGCCAAGGGGACTCTCACGGCCAGAGTATTGGGACTAACAAGTGGGAAGGCCCAGAGCTGGGCCTGCCTCCCTTGTGAACTCCTACAGAGAATGGAAATGTAGTCTATGAATCCTTCCCTCCTGAGGACATGGGTGCTCGAGTGCAAGTGTGCGTGTGCGTGTGCGTGCGCGCGCGTGTGTGTGTGTGTGTGTGTGTGTGTGTGTACATGCGTGCTGTGCATTTGTTAGTAAATATATGAATGTTTGTAGATTATGACTGGAATGAGTCTATTCTCAAGGTCGACCCACCCCGACCCTCAGACAGGGTTTCTCCTGGCTGTCCTGGAACTCGCTCTATAGTCCAGGCTGTCCTCACAGAGATCTGCCTGCCTCTACCTCCCGAGTACTGGGATTAAAGGTGTGTGCCACCACGTCCAACTTGCAAGGTCAACTTTTTAAAAGCTTTTAAACTATTTATTATTTTTTCAGTGTATGTGTGAGTGGGGGGTGTGCCATGGCACACTTGGGAAGGTCAGAGGACAACTTGTGGGAGTCAATTCCTTCCACCATGTGGGTCCGAGGGATTGAACTCATCACCAGACTTGGTGGCAGGCACCTTCATCTGCCTGGTCCTTTTATAAAGCTACTATTTTACTGTGTGTACATGATGTGTGCTATGAGAGAGTATGCTCTGGTATGTGTGTGGAACTCAGGACAATTCTGTGGAGGAAGTTCTCTCCTTCCACCTCTAACTCGGGTTCCAGAGACCAAACTCAGGTCTCCAGGCTCAGAAGGTGACCTTTACCTGCTGAGCCATCTCTCCACCCCAAAGCCACAACTCCTTCTTTCTCCTCCTCTTCCTTTTCCTTCCTCTTTTTTTTTTCTTGAGACAGGGTCTCTCTAGAAAGCTCTGGCTGTCCTACGACTTGCTATGTAGACCAGGCTGGTCTGGCAACTCAGATTCTCTCCTGCCTCAGCCTCCAAGTACCAGGATTAAAGGCATGCACCACTACGCTCAACTTCAAAGTCAACTTCTTTAAAAATATGATTATAGGGGCTGGAGAGATGGTTCAGTGGTTAGGAACACTGACTGCTTCTCCAGAGGACCTGGGTTCCATTCCCAGCACCCACATGGAAGCTCACAACTGTCGGTAACTCCAGGTTCCCATGGTAGAACACCAATGCACATAAAATAAAAATACTTTCCTTCCTCCTGCATGTCCCTCAGATTCTGGGACTGTGGATGGCACTGTGCCTGAGTGCCAAAGATGAGGTTAGTGTTTTCATCTAGCAAGTAAAGATCCTAACCAGGAGATGTGTTTGTGTATATGTGCTCTGTGACTTCTATGTGTTTGTGCCCACACTGTCTCCGAACATGGGAAACTGCCCTTTCCTGGCACACAGGGGCATGCAGGTGAAGCTGCTCCCAGTGTTCCTGAAATGATCAGGGATACTCTAACCATCCCAGGTTGCAACTGGACAAACAGCAACTGTCTTGAATTATGCCAGTCACAGGAGGGCATGAAGTGTGCCTGTTGGGAATCCCTGAGTCCATGTGCCCATGCATAGAGGCTGGGATTGTGAAACAAGAATAAACAGCAAGCAAACAAGTCATGGTAAAGGGTGGCATGTAGGAAAAGGGCCTGGGTCATGGATCCCCCACAGGCAGGGATTGGGAGAAGTCAGATTGCAGCATCTGCTGGTTTTGACCAGGAGCCACCTGCCAGCCCATTTCAGTTATAAACCACCTTATGCAGGACAGAGAGAGACTAGATTTGTACCTCCAGGGTGGGTGAGGTGGGTGGGCAGGTAAAGCTACCTGCCACCAAGTCTGACAACCTGATTTTGATCCCTGGGACTCACATGGTGGAAGAGAGAGTCAACTTCTACAAGTTGTCCTCTGTGCCCCATATGTGCGCTGTGGCCTGTGCATTGCCCCCCCCCCCCAAGAAATATAAAAGAACTGTACCTCCATTTGTTAGTAAGGACATTAAAGCTGGAGAATTGAGTGACTCGTCTGAAGTCATGAAGTTAGTAAAGGGACTAAAAGCCAGGTGAGACATGGTGTACTCCTGACACCCAGAGGCAGAAGTTGGAGAATTGGGAGGTCCAGACCAGCCTCAAAAAGCCCAACCTACGGTTGGGGATTTAGCTCAGTGGTAGAGCATTTGCCTAGCAAGCACAAGGCCCTGGGTTCAGTCCTCAGCTCTGAAAAAAAAAAAAAGAAAAAAAAAAAAAACCCAAACCTAGGCCAGTGGCAGTGCACACCTTTAATCCCAGCACTTAGGAGGCAAAGGCACAGGCAGGTGGATCTCTATGAGTTTGAGGCCAGCCTGGTCTACAGAGCAAATTCCAGGACAGCCAGGGCTACACAGATGAACCCTGTCTCAAAAAAATAAAAAACCAAACAAACCAAAAAACCCCAAACAAACAAAACCCCTAAACCTAACCAAACAGACAAATAAACACACATACAAAAAGCAGGACCGGCCTGACTTTGAGCTGAGGGTCCCTTCCATCATACTCATTCCGTCCCTTTGGAAAGACGGGACCAACGTGCCTCCCTTCCCTCAAGGACCCGACAGAAACTCTGATCCAGGTACTTTTCAAGCCGTTTTCCTTTCTCCACCTCAAACCTCACCTGTCAGCCTCGGCCCTCCTTCCCTTTCCCTCAAGAGGAAAGCCCAGCTTCCCAGGCTGCCTTCCAAGGAGCTCCTTGAATACAACCAGGCTGGGTCGACAGCCAGGAGCCTCAGGAGAGCTGAGCCTCAATTCCTGCTCATCAATAAACAGCAAAGAGCTGGGAAGCTGAGGAGGATCTCCTGTGATTCCTCGCTTGTTTCCTCACTGCACATTAATAGTAGTAAAGTAATGACTGGCAATTGAATAGTGTTTAAATCACTTGCATATTAATTATTCAATGAATTACCATTACGTTAAAATTTTGTTATTATCGAATGGTTGGGGATTTAGCTCAGTCATTGAAGACTTTGCCTAGCAAGCCAAAGACTCTGGGTTTGGTCCTCAGCACCCCTCCTGGTGGGTGGGGAGAAATTATTCTTGTTGTGTGTGCAAGCACAGGCAGGCTCCTGTGCTGAAGGATAACTTTTGGAAGTTGGTCTCTCCTTCCACCAAGAGTTCCAGAGATCAAGGTCAGGCCACCCAGGATTATGCTGCCAGTGTTCTTAGTAGTTAAGTCATCTTGCCAGTCCATTTTTTTTTTTTTTTTTTTCGAGACAGGGTTTCTCTGTGTAGCTTTGCTCCTCTCCTGGAGCTCACTTGGTAGCCCAGGCTGGCCTCGAACTCACAGAGATCCGCCTGGCTCTGCCT
The DNA here is from genome assembly GCA_902168405.1 of Peromyscus aztecus. Taxonomy (NCBI): domain Eukaryota; kingdom Metazoa; phylum Chordata; class Mammalia; order Rodentia; family Cricetidae; genus Peromyscus; species Peromyscus aztecus. Next base: position 48,589 of record CABHPQ010001247.1, read on the forward strand.
CCCGAGTGCTGGGATTAAAGGCGTGCGCCACCAACGCCTGGCTCCATTTTTTAAATTAACTGTTTTTTTTTGTTTTTGTTTTTGTTTTTCTGGAGCTGAGGACCGAACCCAGGGTCTTGTGCTTGCTAGGCAAGTGCTCTACCACTGAGCTAAGTCTCCAACCCCTTAAATTAGCTTTTATAGAAAGACATTGGAGACCTGTTAGCCTGTTAGACATGGTGGTGCATGCCTGTAATTCCAGCATTTGGGAGGTAGAGGCAGGAGGATTAGAAGTTCAAGGCCACCCTAGGCTACATGGTGTGCTTGAGGTCAGCCTGTGCTACACAGGTCCCTGTCTCAAAACCCAAACCAAATCAGTCCAACCAATCAAACAAATGGAAAGCACTGGAAGACTGAGAAGTAAGGTAAGCTCCCAAGCTGCTTACCTCAGCTTGACTCGGTTTTGTGCTCTCTAGAGCAATACAGCCTGCAGCCTATGGTGGAAATGGGAACTGGGGACAGCAGCGGTGGTTGAAACCACATTCTCCAACTAACCAAACAGCTTTGGAGGCCAGAGCAGCACTTGTGTACTGTAACAGCCCAACACCTCTGAGCTGGTTTTCATCCACGGAGGCGGTATGGAGACACAAGTTCAAAGACCCGGGCTCTTCTCCTAGCTCCACTATTGCCCACTCTGTACCCTAGGCCTCTCTGGAGCCTTGCTGCTTCTCAGCTTCTGTTAATCGGATGCAGAGAAAAGCCAGTAGTAGCCCAGCTCTGATAGCCCTCGGTGCCTCAGGCCTGAAGTGCTACCAGCTTTCCAACAGCAACACTAGCACTTTTTGTCTTCCTGTTTCAGCAAGCATGGCCAGTAGTTGTTTGAAATTATAGATAATGCTCACAGGGCTCTCATCAGGTTTCTGTCGCCCTCTCAAACCCACATCTTTGGCTCCCCACAGCCTGTGTACCCCACAGGGCCGCTGAGCAGAACAATGAGAGGCACTCAGAGGTCAGAGTCCTTCCATGGGCCTAAAGGAATGAACCCTCCATCTGTACCCCACTCCCATGAGCGCTGCAAGTCCGGGCTTTGACACTACCTTGTCCTGTGATCTCGGAAGGAGCCTTGGCCCCCCGAGACCCACGAGCTTCTAAACTCTGACTCATGACCATATGTTATCATGTAACTGAAAATAATTTTTTGTGTGTGTTTGTTTTTCGGGACAGGGTTTCTCTGTGTAACTGCTCTGGCTGTCCTGGAACTCGCTCAGTAGGCTGGCCTCAAATTCACAGAGGTCTGCCTGCCTCTGCCTCCCACGTGCTGGGACTAAAGGTGTGCGCCACCACTGCCTGGCTTGATTATATTTTTCTTTTCTTTTGACATTTGGCTTTGTAAACATTTCCACATTCTGCAGATCGCTTTACCAGAGAGAGGGGAGACTCTGACGAGGGCTCAACGCTGCTTCAGCCTTGAGATCAGAAAGGAAGGCCTGGACCCAGCCGGAAGTGAAGAGGACTTGTGTCTCTGGCATGCTTTCCCACCCCCTGCTGATGGCGTTTGTGGACTCGGTTGCAAGCTCACCCTTAAGACGTTCTCTTCCTTCAACATGCTTCAACCTCTCTTCCTTATCAGTTTGAGGTGGTGACTGAGGTTCACACGGCGAAGATCAGTAGAAAGCGAAGGTATTACAAGTGGCCAAAGTTCACACCCCACCTTCTGGATGTCATTTGGTGCCCCATGTCTCAAGTCCTTTATCCCCTGGAGCCCACATTCCCTCACGTATAAAACAGGGTGCTCTATCTACCTCACACGGCATGTCCCTTCCTTAGAGGACATGCCGTATGTAGCTCGTTTTTCACTTCCTGAAGGGGGCTGAGGTAGTTGAGTGTGTGGGATGAGCTACTCACCCTGTTGGATCTGATGACCACTGATGAGGCTGAGCACGGGTGAACTATAAACCTATTTATTGCAGTAACAATTAAAAAGAAAAAAACATGGTGTGTTGGTACGTTTTTTTTTTTAAAGCACTTTCTCTAATATAATTTCCACAAGTATATTCGCAGACACCAAATTCATCTGATTTTGCCCAGAAACAATTTGTTATATCCATACTGTTACCTAATTTGAAATCAAGTACCTACCAATTTTATTCCCCTCTAAAATCTAATCTGATTATATAGAGGTCTGTAAAGATAAAAGGGTTTGAGCAGCATTTGGATTTGATGAGCAGTAAAGAACTGTCTCTCTGGAGGCGGAGACAGGTGGATCTCTGTGAGTTCCAGGAGAGCCCAAGCTACATAAGACCCTGTATCAACAAATACCTTCTGCCTGCTAGGTGTGGTCTTCTCCTGGCCATGTTTCAACAGACTATGGCAGCTACTGAGCTGTCTTTTCCAGCATGATCCATCCAGGTGCAAAGCTTTGTCAAGCTCTCCATTCTGTTGAATCTGTCCAAACCCCACTCTGTATTGTTAGAGAGAGAGCTCAGAAATACAAACCTGTTGTTCTCATTAAAAATGTTTGAGGGGGCCTGGCAAGATGGAGCAGTGGGCAAGGCTGCTTGCCACTAAGCCTGAAGCCCTGGAGTCTGAGCCCTAGAACTCACAAAAGGAGAGAACCGACTCCCACAAGTTGTCTTCCATACACTCGACATGGCACGTGCACACACCCTGAACATAAAATGTCAATAAAAACCCTTTGGTGAGCCAAGAATGATGACACCTTAATCCAGTGCTTGGACAGACTGAGGCTGGAGGTCAAAAGCACAATGTCAGCTGGGCTACATAGGAATGAAGTCTCATAAAATCCCAAACCCAAATCAAAGAAAACACCTTGGTTTTATTTACCCCAGAACTTATTGGGAGCAAGTTGAAATCTCTTTGCATGACCCAAACCCTTCATAATCTCGCTTGTTCTGTGCCTTCCTTGCACCAGAAGGAGGAGGAGGGGAATGTTGGTGAAGGGTCAGATACTATCTCAGGCTTTACAAAGCAAAATTGTCACAACTATTCAAGTCTGTGGTTACAGCATTAAAGCAGCCACACAAAGCTTTCTAATAAAACTTTATCAATCCTGAGGCTTCAGATACAGCTCAGTTGGTAGAGTTCTTGCCCAGCATGCTTGAAGTTCTGGCTTCAGTCCCCAACACTGTATAAGTTGGGTGCTGTATGGCACACCCATAACCACAGCACTGGGGAGGTAGAGGCAGAGGAACAGAAGTGTAGGGTCATCTTCAACTACATAATGAGTTCAAAGCCATCCTGGACTAGAGACCTTCCCCCCCCCCAATCAACCCTCCTCATAACTTTATCAGCTATCAGCAGTAAGCCAAATCTGATCCACATACTAGCTTTCCTATTTTTTTTTTTTTTTTTTTGCATTTCTAGGAATGGAATCAGGGCCTTGTAGCTGCTAGAAAACGTTCTACTGTATATATACCCTACTGAGATATATCCACAGCCCCTAAACTTAAAAATATTTCAACTGGGGGCTGAAGAGAGAGAAGAGCAGCTAGGAACACTGGCCGGCTGCTCTTCCAGAGGACCAGGGTTCAATTCCCATCCCCACACGGAGACTGTGGTGATATACTGTGTACCCTAATAAACTTGCCTGAAGATCAGAGAAGCAGAGCAGCCGGCCACTAGTTCTTACCTCTGCAAAATCCTCAGCCCAAAGAGAGTGAGTCCCTGTTTCTTCACGCCTTATATAACTTTCTCTGCTCTGCCATATTACTTCCTGGGATTAAAGGTGTGTGTGCTTCCCAAGCAAAGGATTGAGATCTCAAGTCCTGGGATTAAAGGTGTGTGCCGCCACCGCCTGGCTCTGTTTTTCTCCTATACTGGATCAATCTCATGTAGCTCAGTGTGGCCTTGAACTCACAGAGATCCACATGGATCTCTGCCTCCTAAGCGATAGGATTCAAGGTGTGTGTCGCCACTGCCTGACCTCTATGTCTAATCTAGTGGCTCTGTCCTCTGATCCTCAGGCAAGTTTATTAGGGTACACAATATATCACCACCGCTAACCACTAACCATAACTCCAGTTCTAAGGGGACCCAGGGCCCTCTTCTGGCCTGTGCACACACTGCATACATACATACAGGCGAAACACCCACAGATACAATAAGCAAATTAATTAATATGAAAAAGAAAGGTCTGTACTGATATTCACTAATAAATTGTTTAAAAAATATTTCAGGGGGCTGGAGAGATGGCTCAGATGTTAAGAACACTGGCTACTCTTCCAGAGGATTGGAGTTCAATCCCCAGCACCCACATGGCAGCTCATAATTGTCTATAACTCCAAGATCTGACTCTCTCACACAGACATGTGCGAGCAAAACACCAATGCACATAAAATAAAAATATATAATTTTAAAAAATATTTCAACTGGAGGGAGGGGGCTAGAGAGGTGGCTCAGTTCTTAAGAGCCCTGAGCCCAGGCTGCTCTTCCCGAGGACCCAGTCCGATTCCTAAGCACCTCCAATGCAGCTCAAAACCGGAATTCCTGTTGAAGGGGATCCGACACCCTTTCCTGCTTCTGAGGGTGCTCACTCTGTGCACAGACACACATGTAACCAAAACAACAAAATACATAAAATAAGAAGAAATGAGTCTTTAAAAAATCTTTCAAATGGGCTGGCAAGATGGCTTAGGTACTTGCTGCCAAGCCTAGAAACCTGAGTTTTATCCCAAGGACCCATATAGTAGAAGAAAGTATTCCTGCAAATTCTTTTCTGATAAATAAATGCAAAAATACCTTTAAGTCTTTCAGATGTCTTAAAAATGGGAGACTAAGGAGCCAAGGAAGTGGGTGGATCTATGGGGAAAGGCACTTGACAACAAGCCTGATGACCTGAGTTCAATCCCTGGGTCTCAGATGGTGGAAGAAAACTGACTCCTGGAAAGA